>JASANE010025321.1:0-53844 GCA_030248225.1 Trileptium ribeirensis | reverse complement strand
TTATACAGTTAGAGCAAACATTTCTTCAGTAACTCAAGTTTGATAATTCCAAATACAAGAAAGAAAAGCTTTGCACAAAATGTTACTAAACTCTTATAAGATAAATTTATCTTAATTTTCAAATACGAATTTCGAATAATACTCGCATTCGCATAAACCTGTTAATAGCAAAACCATTTTCCTAAATCTAGCAAACACATAAAACCTCTCAATTTTACAAAAACTATTTTTCAATGCGGATGTTTGCTTACCAGTCGACCAACGTTCATTGCCTTTTGTAAACGAAGCTGTTGAAGATGATATGCAGCAATTTTAATGAATGCCACGTATCGAGACCTGAAATACACAAAATACTCGATATATTTTCTATTTTGCAAATGGTTAAAATGATTCTTACTAAATGATTGTCAGTGCAAATATTTCACAGAAAAAAACGGTGGTAAATGGTTGTTCATATAAAAAACAATCACAAGATTTGCTTCGTTTGAGTTAAATTAAATGAACCAAGTCACAAATACGAATTTGTACACTTTTTGGCATTATAGCTAGAAGTATAGGTTCCATTTGAACAAAAAGCTTGCTCAAACATGATCCTTAAAGTTAGCATGCAAGGAAGTAGCCAAAGAAAAATTAAGTATGTATAAGACTGCCAGATCTTTTTGTGGCAGAGAATTTTCTGAAGTTGGGACTTTGAAAAACGGAGAAGTTGAGACTTTGACATTGCAAAAATTTCTAGCCTTTGTTGTACAGGTGGCGCTGATCACTTTGGCCCTCTGAAAAATGGGATATTACATAAATTTTGTGATGTAGCTATCACCTCTGTATCGTGTAAATAAACAAAATTCAATACAGCGATGAATTTTTGACAATGAATGTGTCTTGCAGCGATCTACAACCACCGTATAAAATGCTATGTTCAAAATTACTTATTTATGATCAATGCTCGCTACAAATAGGCAGCTAGCCAGACACGAATTATCTCCTGTTCGGGAAAATCTTGGCAAAATCACAGCGTCTCAAATTTTTGTAGGCAACAAAGTATAACAAATTAAGTCTACCGTAATACGGAGTATGTATTAATTTTCGTAACTGTCTTGTGAAATGGTACGAAACAATTTAAAAAGTTTCCCACAAAATCCAAATACCTCTTATGATAAATAGTACAGTACACAATAGCGTTCAAGTAAGAACATTGGTATACAAGATTTTTTAACCAAAATTTCAAATATCCGTTCACTGCAGATATAATAATGGTCAAACAAATGTATAATCGAAGCAACAATTATTTTAAGTGTATTTTTATAGATTAAAATAACTCACTCAACAAATGTTTCAAGCAGCTCCTGCCGTAGACATGCCAGTTTGTGCCGGTGAGCTCGTGGAAAGCCATTCTGTCTGCATATTTCACTAACTTCGGCGTCTGAAATTTGTAAAACAATGTATAAGCACACATATGACAGTTAACTACATTAGAAATGTCGACTGATAGATATTTTCCCTTTACGCATTGTTGCTCTATTTATATAGTTAAATACTTGTACACACAATCAACATTCCATGATGATTTCGGGCGAAGAAGTGTGGCACTGTTCGAAATCATCATGTAAGTCTATTGCGATCGCTAGAATTCATTTCGATCTTAATCCCACTCCTGTTCGATTTAGGAGACGGTTACCTCCCTCAGTTTTGGGGTATCATGAACGTAACTTAGTTCTTGCCCCATCTGTTATAAACGGATTGTTATACCCCTAAATCTGGGCGGTCGATGCAAAATTTAATTTTTCAAACAAACGACTTCCCCCCTAAAAAGCCTGGGTGAGTTGGAGCAAATACTACTCAATGATACCATGCCCCCCAAAAGTGATAAAGGTAACCTCAAAACTGAGAAAGTGCTACATCGAAATATTTCGCGTCATACTTCGGGCGATCATATGGTAATGGCTGCTCGTGTCATTCGCTTCTTAAGAAGAAATTATGCACTTTTGCTGCAATTAATACATACCATTACAGCATTATCAAGGACGCACAACACAGTCCAGGATGCCATGAATAATTTTGTAACTGCATTTTTGGTATGCAATAAAGGAGAGGATTACGGCGACACAGCAGAACTACATTGCACTGTATGCTGTATTTAATTTTCATGGTACTTAGGTGTTTTTGCCGATGTTTTGTTTAGATACCACCATTTTGTAATGTACCATCAATGTTCTAACATATAACTGTTAATGGCGAATAAATATTCCGAAATACAATCAAATGGTGTCAACTATAGTTTTCAACGTGGCACATATATATATTTTACAGCGACCAATTTTCTAAACTAGTAGTTTTATAGCAACAAATTTGCTGTAAATTATATGCATTCACAAAGATTGATACCGAAATTTTCAGCAGAAACAGATGTACATCAAAATTACTCCTAACATAACCATTATTTAAGCTCGCAGCTTACTGTATCAAAACCGATAAAGTGATATTGTTATCGCTATGCGTTATACTTACAGTCTTAAGGTTGGACTGTAAATATTATTGTCTTTGTAGTTGTTATTGTTTTTGGAACACAAATATCATTGAATGTCAGGTCATTTATTCATATATTTTTGACAGAACTTTTAGAGAAAAAAATTTTTGCTAGACACATTTTTGCACGAGGTACTCACCTTCTAAAAAGTTCACATCCGGCGGAAATGTTCTTAGCAGATCTAAGATGTAATGTCGGCTGTCGTTACCAATAATGCCCTACAATGTAACAAGTTAATAAATAAAAAAATTAGCGCTACAGCCTATAAAAGTTTCCATAGCATGATAAAAATCAATCATTATATCAAAAATATCACATAACGGCACCGCCCAATTAATGTGCTACCATATTAAATCCTTAATCAAGAACCATACGTATAGCTCTGTAGCACAACTGAGTATAGCGAATTACAGTATTATGTTTTTCAGACGACAAACATGAAAAAATCTTTTTACAGTTTTTTACAGTTGAGTTTATAAATAATAAAAGAAAATATCAAACGACATTTCGGCTACGACATATTTGAGCCCTCTAGCTTTTGACCTAGTAAACGATTTCATAATATTCAACCACATGCTATTTTATTTTGAGGGCAAGAAACCGCCTCACAGAAATCATATCACATGGGAACTGCCTCAGATGCAAACAATACACCACGACACGAGTAAAATTAGGAATCAAAATTTAAACATTTCCATAAAAATGATTAAAAATAATTACTTGGCAAATGTTATTAGATTTATTCTATACATTCTGCAATTATGAAATTATTTTATAGGAACATGTAAAGTCATGGCAACGTTCACAATAGAGACTGTATCGAGTCCAAATTTTCAGAACCTACCCAAATGGAATCTTTCAAATGAATATTCTATATGTGCAGAACAAAGTTTACGGATTGAAACACTAAAAAATCTTTAAACATATGTGCTCGCGTTCCAGTATTGCGCTGTACTTGTGGTTATACTAAGTGCCTAGATCGTCGAATTACCAACTACATCAAAAGTTGTTAGAGTTTAACGAGAATTGAAAAGGGAAAAACAAAAAAGTAAAACTAGTTGAACCAAGACCAAAATCTAATGTAATAGCTTAGCTATGCAACAAATTGCCATGATACTAGTCGCCATAATATTATAAAAGATTATAGTGCAGAAACGAACAGAAATTCGTTTGGACCGTCGGCTTCGCAAACTTCAGCTTGGACATAGCCAAAAATAGTAAACGACACAACTAGGTAACAATATCTTTTCGGCAAAACAACATAATGAGCTATGCTTCTTTTATATAAGCCTGTTGTACAAATATAGCGTATTTTTATCGAATTTAGTGCACCAAAGGCCCAAAGCTAGTTGGGCATAGCACATGTATTACACAATTATTCTCATTGACCACAACTGAATCCACCAAATCCTTATGTTGGAATTATACAAAATTGTGTACTGCACGCAGATAGCTGAAGTCAAATTTGACAAAACGACCCGACTCGGGTCGATCACCAGGCCCTATTCGACCAGAACCCGACTGTGGTCTCTAGTTCAGAAATCGATAAGTAAATGAAGCTAGTTTTTGCGATCGTACGTGGCTATACATATGCAATTGCAATAAGAATATTTGCAAATATCTCCCCTCATATGCGAACAGGGGATGAGCGACTTTTCATTCTGGATCGTAGTTCGCCGGAAAGCTGCTGTCGCTACTTGTAACTTGGTAACACATGAACGGATTTGGCTAAAATTTTCAGTATATAGTTCCGATGTTATCAGAAATACTTGGAGTATTATCAATATTACTTTAAGCATGCGGAAGAGAGTAACTCTTGTTTTGAAACTATACTCATATTTTCAACGTGAAGACTTTTGATATCTTTGGTTTTTACCTCACAGATTTACCGCAATTTTTCATATTACATCAAATATTAATTGAAATACATGAAAGTATACGGAGAGTCCAGAAAATATTTTGCTGCAATTTTAACACAGAATGCATTAAATATCATAAGTGCAACATTTGTTTAATAATATATTCAACATGAATATTGACAATGAAAGCAAGCTTAATGCCATAAAATTTTGGGTGACAAAATATTAGTAAACTAATAAAAATGTCATAAAGCCATATTTTTTGCCAGAAGCAATGTCATTATTGCTACAGGTAAACATGTAAAACATGTCAAGGGTTGACGTGACTTTATCATGTTTTTGGAGTACATATGGCGCATGATATTATAATGACATGAGCACTGTTTGTCATTTATGGTCGGTTTGTGTTTCACGGCCCGCGAGACACACAGCCCCTGGGTGCGCCACTGGATGTTCCACTTTCGAATGAATAAGCAGAAACTTAGCTTGCTCATTTATCCAACGGGTAAGGCCGTAGACACAGAGGGATTTGATAAGCGTCATGCTTACAAGTTTTTATGGCTTCCGGTTTACAACTGCAAAAATATTCAAATTGCTACCATCATATCCGTCTATTGAGTTGAACCCACTATGAGCGAAGCCTGCCCTCCTCCCAGTTAAATTTTTCTGAGGACAGCCCTGCCGTTATTTTTCAATTTAGTAGATATCAAAATTTTTATGTACTCACTTTTGTTTCGAAAGACGAATATAACTTGACTGAATCGCCTTTTTCACTCTTCACGCTAGAATAGAAATACATTATGGCTTGTATGATAGAGACACTGCCGTTTCAATATCATGCTTGATAAGGCTTATATACAACTAGCATTAAAACATGAAAAAATTACTGCTTTTTAAAGACGCAGACACTCGGGAGGGGGTGCTCTGGTCGAGGTCGATTCCCCAAGAGCAGATGAAACATGCTGGTTTCACGCCCCCACAGGTGGGCGCTGGTGACTCATGCTTTGCGAAAGGTAGTTGGATGTATGCGTATAAGTCTGGTATACTGTACGCTGCAAGGTCTTTCATAAACTTTCATCTCACATAATGGTAGATGAACGTATATACATGACAAATAACGAACGGTCGCACGAGTATAGGCCCTTGTTCATGTCGTGTTGATAAGTTGATAAACGTTCAAATTCGTCAAATAAATAAACCATTTGTGCGGTGCATTTACGGTTTCTTGGTGGTTTTGGACTGCGCAGATTTGCCGTCGATTGTCTGTTACAATTATTGGTAAGGATGCACCTACTCATTATAAACATTGGAATCGTTAGGATTGCCCACAGTTGTTTAATACTAATCGCCTTATTTTCATTGCTGCTCCATGTAATGATCGTAATATGTTATGAAAACTCAAATCTCATTATTACTTTGCTGTTGCGGAAATTCAACACGTCTGACATGTGAATTTACTAATTCTAAGTCTACCTCTCATACCGTTTGGTCACGTCATAAGTCAAAACAAATGGCATTTTCAACCTTTTTCGATGCCGGTAAATCTAAAATCAACCGTTTACCAGCCTATTAACAACTAATGAACTGAGAAGAAATGTAGGTTTTCTGTCCTTAGAGTTAACGTTCTTGACGCAACATGCGTACCGCTTTTTATATGAGACTCCGGAAATCCTGTCATTAATTACAGTGGCGATTACAGCTTTATGTCGGAATCTTGTAGACATTAAAGAATTAATCAACCTGAATTGGTTTCGATACTGAATTTGGTATTTTCATCGAGGCTGATCAAGATAGGCAGAGACAACTCGATGTTGTAAAATCCGCCGTTTATTGTAAATTTTCGCCAAGTGCCGTTGTTAAAATTTTCAAGTTGATGATATTGAATTTTAATGTATTCACTCAGTAGCTCTATTTCTAACACTTTAACCATCGTTGCCGAGAGAGGACCTGTAAGCACTATTTTTGGCTTGTACATGACACAAAAAACAATTATCTTCATATTTAGTTTATAGTTGACAAACTATATTTCTATTTAAGACATTCTAACTAAAAGTATAATATAAATAGTTAATCATATTATAGACAAACATATCTAAATATAGTGAGAATATAATGTGAGAAGACATCTAAATGTGGGAAGATTTAAAAAAATTATTGAACACATAAAATGTGGGAGTACAATACAAAAAAATAATATATAAATATAAGAAAATGCATGAAATAATACACGGAAATAAGTACGAAAGGGTGTGTAAATATAATAAATGTAGGTAAATGTGTGCAAATATAACGCATTTATATACGAGCATATAAACGCGAAATGTCTACCCATTGTGGGACAACGTATGGGTGCAGTCATACCCATTGAGGTAGAAAGTATGGGTACACTCGAACCCATAGGGGTAAAGGTATACTCATCGGGGTACACTCGTACTCATACGGTACAAAATATGTTCCACAAATCCGCAAACTATTTCCCACATGTGTTTGAGGCCACAAATAATATGTAAAATTACAATATGTTAAATCATATGATAAAAAATATAATTAACCAACAATCAACTAGCATATAGCTAAGTACCGCGATTATATGTATGTGTGTTTATCCTTATGTGCATGTATATGTATCTATAAATATATACATGTATGCTACAAGTATATACCCATAAATATATGCATACATCCAACCACTTTTATTTATCAACAAATGACCCAGCTTCGCTGGCGGCCACCGGTGGGGGCAAGATAAAACCAGCATTTTTCATCTACTGTGCAACAATATCTCTATTACCTTAGCACAAATTCAACGTAATATATTATGGAAGGTAAGATAGTTGAGTCCCAATTTGATATTTCTTCAAAATTTTAAACAAATTTGCGCCGCTGTTTTTGGTTTTCGTATCCCTTTAAGATTTCTTGCTTGATTTTTAAGTTTGTCAAAGATCTCTGTGCAGTATAATAGAACACAGATTGTCAGTCGCATTGCTACTTTTCCTATACGGAACGCCCAGATATGCAAAATTTCAAGCATTGTGCTTACATTTTAAATACTGAATGAGCTTTGTTAATTTAAGATTCTAGAAAACTGGCTTTTTTGTGAAAGGTATCAATAATTTATATTTTTTACCAACTATACCTTGGCCGTATACATTGGCCCTATGTCAAACACTTAACTTTTTACTCAACGCAAAATTCTGGTGTCACTAAGGTCACTTGTTGCGCTGTTCGCTACTTTTGGCTACACTAAAAGCAACGATTTGAAGTTTTATTGCTATAATAATTCCTGTTTCCTTTAAAGTATCGCTTATTTTTCCACTTTGTTCACGTATACCTTCACTACCTCACAACACCCCTGAAAGTATACCATAATACCACCTGAATGTTTCAAATTTAAATAACCAGGAATAGTACTGGTGAGTGCGAATGAGGAAGAACAAGGATCCAGAACCCCATATTCACATACTTTCACTTTTTAGTCAGCAAAAATACCCCGCCTCTACCATATTTTTGATTTGACAGTATTGTAAGCGGCAATAAAACTAATATTACTTAGCAGTGTTCAATTCGCTTTTCGAGATCGATATTTTAACAGAAATTTCAATTTTTGTTTCTTCCGGTTGTACGATTCATTTAGTGAATTTCAATTCTCCTTATAGCTTGTGATTCTGTATTGATTCTGTGATTGATCCACACCGTGGATTCTGTATTAATTTAATATGCAACTAAGTCTAAATCCTATCAAGCACAGCAATAATATGCTCTCAAGAACTAAACCTTATTGCAGGTTCGCCTGACGCAGCCAAAACAAAGTTGAAATCAGGGCCCACCAAGCTATTCCAAAGTGAGAAGCGCACTCAGAAGTAAGGGATTTAAGGAAAGTTTGTGAGACCGCCATAAAGAACGGGAGAAAAGGGCAAGCGGTCCCTCCTTTTGCGCTCCTGGTTGAAAACCCATAGAAAGAGTGAAATTAGCGACAAACGTTGGCCTGATATTACAAGGTGCTTGGTTGACTTTTCACGTTTGCCGAAATATTTCGTTGCTTTCATATGCATCTGTCGTAAACAAAATCTACGTAATATTGAACTGGCCATAAGTTCCGTCAAACTAATCAATGAACGAAATCTATACTAATAATGTGATAGCCAACCCAAACCTAAGGATGCCAAACCAATGCTAAGGATAGTTATACAGGCAGAGTACCTATAGTTTACGCATTTGTGGCTAAAACGTTCGAGAAGAATTACTATTCATTCACTAGATACGACTCCTCTAAAGCAAACAACTAACGCTGAGTGGAAGAGCATAAGCTTTGGATAGATTATTTTGTTTTCTTAATACCATACCGTCATTTAAACAACGTGAGTCATCATCTAAAGTCGCCTAAATGTTCTTTCATTCTCTTTTTTTCCAATCCGGATATTACAGTTTATTTAAACTAATATATAAATTACCAGTTTAAAAAGAATTATTATAAAAACGTATGTTTCTTTTTTATAATGTTTCAAAGACTATTTTATAGTTAAATGTTGGCTGTGAATAATAATGTTTTGTCATCCATTTGATAAGATAAAAGACTGAACCGCAGTGTTTGCGTCTATGATAGCATTGACACTATTATAATGGTGCAAATTACATAACCCTGTTCGTGTCTATCACTGCTATGATTGTTATAAAACCAAATATATTAAAATATAATTAAAATGGATGCAAAAAATAGAAAATAAACTAGAATTAGAAGGCTTAGACGAACCAATAATGAATTATACAAAAGTAAGCTATCAGGCGGGTGCTCAGGGAGTCACGGTTTGCCCTACTTATGCAATTCTAAATCTGTGAAACAGGTTGTAAACATGAAAAAGTTACCTGATATTCTTGTGAACTGGATCAAGTTGGTGATGTAATTTAGTACAGTTATCGTCAAACGTTATATTTACAATAAAGTTTGACCCTGATGTCAGTTTACTAATAAAAATATCGCAGTTGGGTTAATTTCTGTTAAAACACTCAATTCGTGACTTAGACTTAAATTTAGATTTCGAACCGGTGTGCTCTAAATTCAAAAACAATTAATAGCTAGTGGACGCTCGCCAGTGTGTAGGTATGGACAGTTTTCGACGGTGTCAAATACCGAGTCTTCTTTGTAGTTCTTTCACGGTGTGCGGCATAATCTCTTCAACATGCATGTGGTCTAGATACATATATTGACGTTTAAACAAAACTACATAGCTAAACCGGCTACTACACTACATCAGCTGCAAACGGTGTCCGTTACTGTTATTTGCGCGAAATTCGAAACTAAGTGTATTAAACAATGAATGTAGTAGATTGGTGTGTGTCGTACACCCTCGATAATTGATTTATTGTATGTGTGCGACCCTGACAGTCTGTACGGTAGCGTCCCGACTACAGGAGGTAAAAGTTCCAACAGCGGATACGTTATAACGTGAACGCCCCATAATAGTAAAAAATGTTATAATGCACGCGATAATGATTTTTAGCTCGATGCTGGTGAAATACACAGCATGATGATGAATGTAAATTGATATTGTCATGTCAGTTACAGTAGAACATATATAATAACTTATAATAAGTGTCCTATAACTTTAATGCATGAAACAGTTATTTACACGGCTGTTTCCAACGCGCTTAAGTAAACAAACAATGAACATACGTAATACTTACGTATGCGGCAGTATCTTCAGCTGTTGAGCAGGTTTTTCAAGCTGAAATTTAGTTAAAACAATACGAATGGTAAAATACATATAAAATGTATATAAAAATGTGCCAACTCTTTAAAAATTTTAGCAAATATCGAACAAAAAGAGCACCACGTAAAATTTTCAAACATATCAGGCAGAAATTACAGTAGATTGTTATTTTATAATTACGTAGATAATGAAAATTTGGTTTCGATGTTTTTATTTATAGCGATGTTCTGACATTCCAACAACTCGTTTATGATGTTGAGTCGAGCAAACCCTGCATGATAACTTAAATGGTAGCGACGTTGTAACATGAATTACGCATAAACTTAGACACGATGGTGACTGCATATAAGTCATACATGCCGAAGCAGGGGTTCAGGGAGGCGCTGCCTACCCGAAGGCTCGTACCCCTCTCCCGAGACGACCCATACAGACCCCGGCTACCCCCTCCCTGATACCTCAGAGAGTCAGCATGTATGATATCAGTATTTTTATAAATATTTTTAAGTAAAACTAGTAACTCTATCGAGATTGCAGAACGTAGCGCAACATAGGTATATCTACGCCTTTTGCGTGCACAGCCAATCATCTCTCGATAGCATACGTCGATATGCTATATCTGGATATCATACAATACCGCAACTAGAACAAAACCTAACACCGACAATAAGTTTCCCATGCCCGAAAACCCCAAGTGCAAGCTAGCCGCTTCTCAGGACGTCACAATAAAATTAGGAATTTTGGGTAGATGAACCATAGGGGCGGCATACCCCAGTATCCATAGAACCATGGGTCGCAGAGCAAAATCAACTGAGTTTCCCATGCCCGAAAACCCCCAAGTAAAACTTTTCAGCCGCCCAGGACGTCAGAACAAATTTTCGAATCTTGGGTCGAGGAACCCCGAGGTTGCCATACCTCAAACCCCATATACTGGAGCCTTAATCGAAAAACGAAAAAGTATGATTGGCAGTTATCATTTTACTATGAAATAAAGCCAACGAGAAAAAAATTCGAAAGGTAAGATCACAATAATCTTGCTTCCGTGAAGGGTACTAAAATAAGGTAAAAACTCCACATTTTGCCTCTGACCCCGAACCTTGAGGGCGCCATACCACGTACCAATGGAACCATTGGTCGTACAGCAAAATCAACACCACCAATGAGTTCTCCATACCCGAAAACCCCCAATGAAACTTTTCTGCCGCCAATGACATCAGATCAAAATTTTCGGATTTTGAGTCGAGGAACCATGGGGGCTCCATACCCCGTATTTGAAGCCCTATAACTCCAGAAACGGTGCCTTAATCGAAAAACGAAAATGCGCATCAGTATTTATCATTTTATTATAAAATAAAACCAACCAGAGAAAAAAATTCGAAAGTTAAAATAAAAACAACCTTGCTTCCGCGAAGGGTACTAAAATGGGATAAAAACCCACATTTTGACCCCTGATCCCGATACCAGACCCCAAATCAAAGAACGCTCGGGTATGTACACGAAAAATCAACCTTGAACTGCCTATGATCCATATTAACGTTTACGTATAGCATTCAAGCTAAAATATTGTACAAATACGTTAGAAATATTATATATTTTTTAAAAGAAGCCATAATATATACCTGCGTAGATCTAAGAGCGATTTTCAAGAATTTACTTACCAACTCTTGATATTTTTGGCAGCTGAGAACATTTTTGCCAAAATCAAATGACCCGTATACGACGGACTGTTCCTGATCACGTTCCAGAATGCCTATAACGAAATAAATTTTTACAGAGATGAACTTCGGCCTAAATATCTCGAGCATTATAATATCAAGGTGGGTACAATTTTCTCAACTGAATACGCGGAGTTATAAGAGTGCGACGTAAACGCTTGCATATTTACGATACAACCTTACCAGTCTAATTTAAAGCTCTAACCTTAAACGTTAGTCCACAACATTAAAATTCTAACCATTCGAAGAAGCCATAAATAAATTTGAATCTGTTGTATAGTTTTATTATAAAATGTGCATAATATAGAAAATTTATAATATTCGTATATGAAACAACTCATCATTATTAGTATCTACCACACTGTCGACAATAGCACATGAATATAGAGTCGATGAGGCCGGTTAGGTCCACCTTTACACGCTGTTATGTACAACGGATAGACAGTCCTCTAAATTGTCAAAAAATATTTAAGTTTTACTACACCGTATACTTCGTTGGTTTCTTAACAGGGCCTTATACGTTAAACTTTTCATAGTTTTTTCAAATAAATATGGTATGTTCCAAAATGAAGATTTTTCACAGCTCAATTCCGAATTTGAAAAAAGCCTCTTTCCAAGAAAAACACAAAGTGCATCGAATACTATTTCAATTGGCGCAACATAGCAATACGCATTAAGTATTGACGAGGCAAAACGGTTTATTAACCCTTGTGGAACCATTGTACTAAACCTTAGTTCTTTAGATGGACAGTAGAGCAGTGGAAGGGTGTCAAAATATCATTTATGTATCCGCAAATTACTTTTGCTGAGCCTCTAACTTGTTTTTTTGCATTATAAACTGTCTAGCAAGATCCTCAGATCTAATATGAGCATAAGTTATTGCAATCTACATGACCGCTAACGTCTGATTTCTATGTCTATGTCCGCTATATCTACATGCTTTTCCAGTTGCATATTTGTTCTACGATATACGCAGACGATTCCCCATCTCATGATAACAGTAGCTTGTAAAAATGTGTATAGTCGTTATTGGGTCATTTCTAAGAATAAAGTGCTAAGCCAAGTAAACTAACTCATTTTACAGCTAAAATCTTTTCTTTACTATCTGTATCTTAAATAGAAGTAGTCTGATCAAATTAGTTTATTTTTCAGCTTTGATGGGAAACTACAGGTTGCACCTATATAAAACACACTGATTTGAAGCACAAATGACTGACGACCAAAACAATTGCTGTTAACTGCAATCACTAACGCAGAAGAATTTTAAACGCTTGCATCGGTTGCTAATTAACACAGCATTATTCCCTAGCACCAAAAATGTCACAAACCTGGAATAATTGATTGAGCAGTGAGTCGATAGCCGCGATAATCAACAACAACTGTTCCGAGGACGTAAATATTCTCTGGATCGATTCCGAAGTAAGCTTTGACACCTTGCAGATCCATGCACTGAAAATGCCGAAAACAACTGTGTAAAGACTTACAAAGTATTAGAGTTTACAACAGACAACCTTTTTTCTGCCAACTGTTATACACAATCAACGGAATAACACATTGACTTACGCATTGGCTGCCAACC
This sequence comes from Trileptium ribeirensis, assembly GCA_030248225.1. Taxonomy (NCBI): domain Eukaryota; kingdom Metazoa; phylum Nematoda; class Enoplea; order Enoplida; family Thoracostomopsidae; genus Trileptium; species Trileptium ribeirensis. The sequence goes on along the minus strand of JASANE010025321.1, from coordinate 40,462 downwards.
AACACAGTGCTGATTTAAATCTTTCCAAAAAGGAGTCCTATTTGCCAATATCTATATTCTAATCACATAAAAGTCACAACTATAACTTTCTAAGGTATTCTTTTGTAGCAAACACTGCGCTGCGAACATTCATATTAACCTACAGAAATATTTGTATATACATCGCAGCAATACCAGATTGAAGCCATAGTGAAGACCGAAAAACGTTGTCTAATAATAATTGTGCTAATTATTGAATATATACGGTTGAAACAATGCACCGGTAAGCATTTGTAAAATAGTATTCGAAAACGAATATTGGCAAACGTAAAACCAACACAAAATATAAAACCAAACGGTCATAATTTATATTACCGGAGCAACATGGGCTGCATGATCACCGCCATAGTCTTTGTAATGATCTTTTACATCGAATCCCAGACTAAAGAAAATGTTGTTCCAAATGAACATTTGCATTCTGAAATACAGAAACCAATAAAAAGGCAAGCCCAGAATGCATTTATTCCATATTTATTCGCAACCACGGGTGATAATTGAAAACTTTGGCAATATTTAGCGATTTCCCGTATACAGTCATGCGTTTATGTCAGAGTACATTGCAACACGATGCGTTAAATCAGTTTGTCGTAGGCAGTACGTTTGCACGTGCGTTGTTGATCACTCGCCTTTTGACGTTCCTTAAGGTACCGATAAACACCTCATAGATAGCGTAGTGGATTACATACAAGGCTCGCATTCAAACGATCCAGGATCCATCCGCCACTGTTCAAAAGCTTTGCTCATAACACGATTACACAAAATGCACACTAATTAATGCGGGGCAGGGTTAAGTCATATCACGTAGCTGAGAGAAAATATAAAGCTTGTTGTGCGGTGTTATCTTAGCAGGTGCAACTACACATTTTTATGCCCAATTTATAAAATACACAAATTAGAATGTGCAATTACACATTTTTGTTCCTAATTTATGCGATATACAATCTTAGAACGTTCAACCACACATTTTTATTCCCAATTTGTACGATATACAATCTCAGAATGTGCAACTACACATTTTTATTCCAATTTATACGATACACAATCTTAGAATGTGCAACCACACATTTTTATTCCCAATTTATACGATATACAATCTTAGAGTGTGCAACTACACATTTTTGTTCCCAATTTATACGATATACAGTACTCGCCAAAAGTGACTGCCGCACGCTCGCGACTCCCTCGAAATGCGACGGTCATGTTTGGCGAGCACTGTACAATCTTAGAATGTGCAACTACATTTTTTATTCCCAATTTATAGAATATACAATCTAAGAATATGCAACTGCATATTTCTATTTCAAATTTATATGATATAGGCCGAGAGGACGGGGGAAGAATTTTTAAAATTTTAACTAACTCTCAATTTTCCCCAATTTAGCTAAAATACGTATTTCCCAATTTTAGACTATTTTTACAAACAGATTCATTAAATTGTGCTAATTTGTAGCTATTCTTGTCAATTTCTTCTAAAAATCTTCCGCACTCCTTCGGCGGCGTCGGTGAATTTGTTTGAGGGATCGGATCCTTAGTCGGGTAACGGCCAAGCGCATTATCGCTTTATAAGTAGTGTCATTGTTATATATATATAAACTGACTTCGGATACTGCAAAATATTTTAATTTTAAAAGCAAAGAAATAGCAATAATTATGTTTGTGGCTCACCATGATAGAGACATACCTAATAATAATAAGATAGTAATTGCAATAGGTAACATAATAAATTTTGGATAAACGAAATTTTTGTGAGCTTAATTCAACAGATCTTCATCAATTTATTTCCAGCCAACACCAAACAGGACCTCGTCATTGTTCTACATATTTGCCGTGGGTGCTATATATGAGCAAATGACTATAGAAAAACTTAAATATATAGAACTATATAGATGTTGCCTCTTACGTAGCTTGGTGTTTTGCAGTTAAGGTGTGATTTTGAGGACTTCTAGCCATGTTCTGTATTATATAATATGTCTAATATATTCTGTATAAAGCAATATCCATCACAAAAACTCGAGTTCTTTAAGTCACCACGAGAAACGACCAGTTGTCGGCATAGAAAAGTAGAAACAAAATTATCAATCATAACTTTAGTCATTTGTTACCATCATTACTGAAAAGCAATACCCTTTACAAAAATCGTACTTTTTCCGTCATCACAAAAAACCACAAGTTGTCAATTAAAAAAGCGGAGAAAAATTATCAATCATCAGTCGCACCAAAACGTACAAATCTAGTTTATTAAACCTAGCCTTAGGTAGTTCTAAGGATTACGCTAGTCTTGGTGTTAGCCATAGCTGATCTTACCCAGCAATGCGCAGGCTGAAGCTGGGTAGCAACATCGAAAGTCACGCTTTTATAATAAACTTACTTGGTATCTTCGCCTGGATTGATTGCCATTACATTTCCATCGATAACAGCCATAGCACCGCGAGCTGCCGCCGACACGAAATCACTATGAACCTGAAGAATAACAAAATAGTTCACTGTTACACAAACTTCAAAAATTTTATCGCAAGAAATGTGTATGTATGTGAGCTATGGATTTGCATCATTTTACTACGTTGATGAATTATCATACATTGTACTACAAAAAAACAAGTTATTATGGGACACAATCGTACTCACTATAGAGCAAGCGAAAATAGGTTTCAAACAGCAGTTTCTTGTCAGGATTTATCTTAGCTTCAGTTTCATGGATTCTTATGGGAATCGTTTTGCGTATTGCATGTAGATTAATTTCAATACATTCTGTAATAAAATTATTAGCTAACAATTTGACGTTGTCCAAATCAGCTATATCATGTTGCGCAATTTTACGAATTAATAATAAGAAACCCCGCAAAGTTTCACATTACTTTTGGTGAAAATGCGGCGAGATTGACATGAATTTATATTTTTGTATAATATAGTCGATGTTCACACGCAATACTTGTCTTGAATTAAATTTACAACGGAATACGAATAATGCTTGGCTTGCTTCGCGTTCCAGGGTGATCGTTTTTACGAACGACAGGTATTAATTTGTCAAAGATTTAATGCACTTGAATTTAATTAAAAAGTTGATGAATATTAAAATTTAAGTAATAAAATGGATGCATGTTAATATTTAAGTAAAAATTTAATTAAATGAATAAATTCATTGACAAAATAGTAAAAATTCATTCAGGTTTTCGTGCTTTTATAAGCATTGCGATATCATAAATTTCATACGGTGATATTTTGGAAACAAACTTTAAAAATGGCGCGTTCACGTAGAAGTCGTTCAGGCATCGATTTTCGCGGCAATTCACGTGTTGTTTGGAGTTCTTCGTTCCATTCGCGAGTTTGACCTGGAATGTGCTCTTCGTAGCCGAGTTTGAAAGAGAAAGCTGAAATAGAAATTGTTAATAAAATATAATATTCGCCACGTGTAAGTTTCACTTTTCTACAAAAGAATCTAACATATAAATGAATCTATTTAAGATGATGACACGAATTTGTATCTGAACATGGTCAAACAAATTACACGCGGGCTCGGATGTTATAACAGGGCATTCAAATACATTCTAGACAACCAGACTGACTTGTTGTGCTTGTGCAAAAAAGTAAATATATTAGGTGCCTGCAATCTCGCGCAATATAAAATACGCCACCGAATTATTGTCATGTATCACGTAGGAAATGAGACACTTAAAATTTGAAAATGATAAAAATTCATAAACAATCCTGTATTCAAAAAATGTATAGCCTTGCCCACTACCAATAAATAAAACCTGGGAGTTATTTAAGGATTTATAATCACAACGATACATGCTACATATACATGCATATATATAATACAAATCTGCTACAATATAATCATGATATAAACATGTATGTATGATTATATTCTAATAAATTTGTATTACATACAGAAAAAAAATATTTTCTTTCTAAAATCTTACCATCTTCCGCACGTATAGAGTCGGTAGTGTGTTCGAAATATGGCGAGGCCCAGCAATACACTTGATACGGTGCAACCACACGTTCAAATGGATGTTTTTGGCAACGTTTCTTTTGAACAGAGGCAAAGTTCTTTTTGAACATTGGACTTATCTGAAATTGTAAAAAAATGGTGGAAAACATAAAACTTCTATATTTTGCAAACTTGAGAAAAAATGTCTCGGATGTAAATTTTATAAGCCTGAAATGCCTCTTTCAATAGTAAATGCGTTACAACGGACTTTATTTATGACAATGACAGTCGTATCGCGCCCCATAACTGTAGTAGCAAAAAAGCAATTGTCATGCAAAATTAACTATGCTTCAATAAATATGAGCAGACTATTTATACAACTTCAACCTGTTGAAAAGGTGCTGTTGTTGAATGACATCTCCAATTTGCTATCCAAATTTTTTTTAGTATAAATATTAACAGCATATATACATGTTCATAGGTGGTATGAGTGTTACCCCATTCGATTATCCCACCCCCCCCCCACTCCCTTCCCGAGAAGCTGGTGTACCCCTCCTATTGCGCTGCAACCTCCAAACCTCCCATCACCCCCTGCGTGCCGAAGACCGTGGAGGAGTTTGGCCAAAAATTGGCTAAAAGTGTGAAAATTGACAAAAATTGTGGTAAAATTGGCAAAAATGAAGGATGTGCTTGGGAGGGGAGATCGTCTTCCCCATTCCGGAGAACCTACCCCTTCCGAGGTCGTCTATCCCCCTGAGAACACCCCCCGCCGAGGTCGGAGCGTCAGCATGTATGCTGTTATATCGTTACAGCAACTGAGGTATAACAAGCACAGCAGTTTATCGCGTAACTGCGTACAGTGGGTGCGCGCATTTTAGTTTCACCCACGTGTTTCTAATAAGCCAATCTCAGGGAATTTTTAGCACAGAAAATAAAATTCTACAAACTAACATGATTCAGCAGATCGATCAGCGAATGGTAGATGTATTTCTGAGAAGCTGGCTTCGGATTAAATTCATCTTCCGTCGAGCTTAAAATTAAATATAAAACAATTATTAATTCAACCAATGTCATGTTCAGCGATTGTATATACCTATAGGACAAATATCGAGCTGCTGTCAGCAGCCGTAGTTCGCTGCTTTATACTAGGCCCTCAAAAGATCAAACATTAATTTTCTTAATTGCGTAATTAGAAAGTTTAAACGAACTAACTTATGAGAGCGGATATGACCTTGGCGCTCTTTAACAAATTGTTTCTTTCGAGCACTTTAAGGCATGTAGATTTAGGCTCCAGTTGTGTGGAATTCGGAATACTTAGCTTTGCCCTTAGGTATAAAAGCATGGTTTTAAAAATCATTACCTTATTGCATTGCCGTTCGAACATAGTCGATTTTATACCAACTTGTTCTGACTAAATTCTTTGTTCGATGTTTAAAGAAACAAATTGCTTCATTTTTGCACTATATTTTCAATCCAAATTTTGATTTTAGCACTCCTATTTTCAATTCCAGCGAAACCTTTATCGTATTCTTATGAGTAAACTGGATTTCTATTGCGGTTAAACCTTGTACGTTTTGGACTCAGTCAAAATTTGATCTCACACCTCTTAACCTCTACGAAGCAGTTTACAATGGCCATCGGCGTTTTAATAGTCATAAATGATCATTTTAAAGTCTTTTTTGTTGAACACGAACTATCAACTTAATCTTTGAGCTTCCTTTTGACTTTGCATATAGCGTTTCACTGTCAGAGGCATGTACTATTTATTGTAAGCTCGCATCGATTATACAGCACACTTTGCGACCAGAATTTTTTTTTGACTTTTCTTTTTTACCCCAAGGCGAAATTGGTGCATGTGGTGTCTGTCCACAATTGAGAATAACCAGCTGCTAAGACCAATACTAATACTATTTTGTTCATCATTCACTGAAAGTACCAAAATTGGCCAATTTCGGTCTGAAGCTGGGGAGGCTAAAGTAAAAAAATTTACAGATTAACTATTTGACTCAGCTTGAACAGCTGGTTTAGCACATTTTGGAAATTTTTTTTCGATATCTTTGGGATCGGAACAGAAGAAGGGAGTTAATTCATTTTATGTGAAATCAGAAATCTATGAGTAAGACATTTCTACTTGGACAGATTCCGCCTATTTTGGTTTCAGTTATTAGAAACGAGGTACGTAAAGGTATAAATGGCAAATTTGTGAAAGTGCACAATAGTTTCACACTAAAATGTGTAATAAAATTTACACAGACCGTGGTATTTTCAAAAAGATTTTAATATTTTTCCTAATTTTATGACACATCGCATCAGCTTCTATGGTTCAAATTTCAAATGGTTTATTAAAACTAAAGTTCTACAACTTTGAAATAATAAGTTTATTATATATTTTACTTAGAGCTGTGCGACTTCTAAATTTCGGTTTCGTGGAGCAACCTTAGCGATATTTGATGGCAGTAATGTGTGTACAGTACACGCTGTGTTTTGTTTAAAGTGAAGATGTTCTTTTCATCGGGTTCCAGAATAGAACCGTCGCACACCGTTGTCATAAATTATACTGACAATTATGACATAAACTATTATGTTATAACTATTGATTTAAATTTTTATTAGTTTGGAATTATGAACAGATGAAGCCAATTTGAGTAGATTCACAGCACCCAATGACATATTAGCATGTGGCATATTGAAAAATGGTGAGCTGTCCACAATGCAAAATGCGAAAAGTCCATATCATCATCAGATTAAGGTCTAAATTCTTTGCATTGTTCGATAGAAGCTCATGTTTTGGTAACACATGTTGCTATTCCATTTTCTGATGTTACGGTACAGACCATTGGTATACTTTGTAAAAATCGCAAAACCGTTAGTTTTCTTTCATGAAATAAACAGGGCTTTGTATAAAATTTCAGAGAATTTACAAACTATTGGACGCGAAACGACAAATTATTTGTCACAGAATTGTAATCGGTACAATTAATCAAGTAAACTTCTCTACGGTGTAATATCTCAAAAGGTGTAGTTCAATTTAATTGGAAATAAACCAAAATTTGATAGTATTTTTGTTGTAACATTGAGCCCCTGAATATTACCTGGAAGCACTACGTTATGAGGGTCACCAGTTAGACATTGCGATGTTTAGAAGAATTAACTGCAGCCTCTTTTGTCCATTCTCGCAATGTTAAAAAACTGTAACACAAAATACGAAGCACAGCTGCAGAGATAGCGTTATTCTTCATAATAAAACACTGGTACCAGTAGGCCGAATTTCGCATCAAAGGATGAGCAAAATGCTCTTTCAGAAATCCCACTACATATAATCATAAGTGGACGTTATCAATACTATTGAATCACATTATGTTACTCTAAAAATTTTAGCCTAAGTTGGTTCTACGTTCCGTAAAATAACATCCATAAAAACCGTGCGGACGACGTTTAATGATTATTCATTGTTCAGTGGAATGAACGCGTTTCAGCAGTAGAACCCTGTAGTAAATGTAAAGTCTTGTGTGTTTGTATCGTAGGAACAGAATAGATGTGCAAAAAACCGCGTGTGATTTCACCTCATTGAAATTTTTAAGATAGTATCTTTTATTGTTGCTCTCGTGAGTGTCATACAATATTTCAGATTTCAACGAAACCTAAATCTCACAAAGAGTAAACCAGGGCCCGGGAGGGACCAGGTTCAAAAAGCCTCTCATCCCTGCTTCAACATGTATGATAAAAATATATTATCCGAAATACAATATAACGATCTTGTAGTACCCTTAGACGAAAAATTTCCCAATAGCGATAACTAACCGCTGTGATTAAAATATAAACCATTATAACCATGCATTTAAATAAAATAAACTCGCATGTACTTATCAAGTCAGCACAACAATAAGAGATACAAATTAATGCTATATTCTGATTTACTGGTTGTATTCTAATTTGTTATATTTGTACTATTTCCAAACCTCAAAAGATGTTTTCTCAGTTTTAATGCCAAATTTAGCTTTACACAATCAACTCGCAAAATATACAGAATGTAAACTATTGTTCGAATATTAATTATATAGACTATTTGTATAAAATAGTTAGGTTATAAATATAAACGTTAGGAAGTGCTCTCAATTTTATGAGATCTGTTGTTCTCTCGCAAAAATCTACAGTACCACCTTTTATAATATAATTAGCAACCCACTCTAAATACTGCCGCTACTACTACACACCACTAGTCAGTTCTCATAAACCAATAAGAAATTAAAATGTTGGATGTTGGGGTTTTGTCTAATCATTGTTGTAATAAAAGTCTAAGAATGGTTTTTGGTAGTTGTGATCTCAATTTCTACTGCCATGATTAAAAGCGCAGAGCTTCACATACATTTAAATTCAAAGATAGCGCTGAAATTTTAGCAACAATGTAAAATATGTCTAATAAATACCACTGTACTCCATTTTAACAACGCAAAATATTGCTGAATTTTAGAAAACCAAAATTGATATTGAATTTGACTTAAAAACATCTTTTGGATAATGACTACCTCCCAGGTTTCCCAAGGGGGTTCGATCATCCACCCCAACGAATCGTAAGGTGTAGTCAATATTCTCAAAAAACATAGGAAGTTGTTAATACCCCAGAGGATCTTCAGGAGGCGGATATCCCGTCCTGCAATGCTTGTGAAGGTGAGCTGAAAAACACGTCATCGGATAAGGCAATGTACAAGTACGACCGGTTGTTATACCATTCTCCTAAATTATTATAATACAGTCTTGGTGCCATTGATTCACTAACAATATAATGCTGAGCTTACTGTCCAAGTCCAAAATTAAACGCAAACGCGTTTTTAAATATTCTAATTATATAGTACCCGGACTTGCTACATTCCCGATACAAATTATTAGTAGTACAGGGAAAATATTGAGAAACTTGCCACGCAGGTGCTTTAATTCGTTATTATGAGTAACGCTAACACAACGTGAGGAAAGTATCCAAGTGCAAAAAAATATAAACATAAGTTGATGGAAATATTCAACTACTTATTGGGATCCAGGCTTGCTTATTTGCAATGCTATTTATTAATAATACCAGGGCAATGGTATTATTTATAAATAGCAATCATCAAAGAAGCCCGACAACGGCTACTATTTCTTCCGTGTTATCATGAAAAAATCATTTTTACCATACTGTTATCATTAGATTTTACCAATGGTCCGATTTTCGCATGCAAAACTTTTCCGCGTTACCTGCCAACAATCGTTAGCAGATAAAATTGGTTAAACAGTAGAAGTGTAAAAGCGCTCATCAAGTCACCTGCTGCAAAGATAAATTTCAAGTGTTAATAAGTGTACAGTCTTGACCTGTTGGAAATGTAAGTGGATGTATTACCGCATTCTTTCTACTAGTAACTCGCAAGCGTAGGTGAAACAAAGCGAGCATGGTTTCATTCTTAATTTATCGTTTTGTTTAATCGTCTGTGACAGACTGTGTTTTTTGTACATACCACCCTAAAAGCTCCCGAATCCTGAATCTAAAAACCTTGTCGACTCTAAACACATCGAAAACAACTGACAACGCATCGAGTATTTGTGCTGGTCGCTAGATAACGAAACCAAACCCATATAGACAATTCTTGATGACCTGTACACAAAAAGGAACCAAACATCTTAAGACAAAACATATATATTCTGGAAATCTTGTTCATTGACCATAAATTAATTGAAACCCCATGAAAAGACGTGAAACACGTATGTTGGACTTTAGGTAACCAAATCATTGTATTTAACATACCGAAAAAAGCGATGTCCTGAAATCTTTGTGATTGTTTTTAGCCCCTGATGGCGCAATAACTAGGTGATTTCCGTTAGTGGCCACTTTGTTGTTCCCTTTATTGGGCGCTGTCAATAAAATAAAGTAAACGGTCCCATTTACTGAGTGTTGTTTAAAAGAGTGGGTAGCGCGTTTCCTTTAATGGGCGCTATCTAACAGCTTGCGTTAGTAGGTATCCGTCTGAAAAATTTAACCGATTTGCTCAACAGCTGCTACTGTAAAGATCTTAGAGCGGGGTACTGACGAATTCCACACTATCTTTAACCGGAAAATCTTTCGTTTAAGCAGGCTGGTAGGGAGGAGGTGTGGGACAGAAAATTGGTAACATTCTGTATCATGTAGCCTGGACAACGAAGGCAAAGAATTAACTATTGCCTAGCTGAATGCAGAAGAATAGTTTAAAGTCAGTAAATGATGAACTTCCAAACCCCCCCCCCACGTATATGTTTACTATTTTCGGGATTAGAGGGATTGAGAGTACTCTCTGAGTTCGCTTGTACAGTGGAAAAGCCTCAAATTTTCGCGGCTACGTGCAGGCTCAAAAAATTTTGTACACGCGAGCCCTTAGTCTGTACGACGAAAAACACTTAATGCGTACCAATACCTGTTTTATAATGCACAGATTTGTATACAGTGGCCATGTCTATGCGAAATCTTTTAATTTAATGGTAAAGCATTAGTTTAGTTTAGTGAAACTGTTTTCCTACATTAGAATTTGCAATTTTTTCGGTTATAAGAGCAGCGTAAAATAGCTCTAGACTAGTTAAATCCACAGAATGTCCTACAGATAAAAAGGAGACTAAACGCAATTAGAATATTCAAGTAGTGGTCTAATAATGGTTTAACAACGTACGTCGCGAGCATATCAAATTTAATTTTAGTTGGCAAAAACGTGAAAATATAATATCTATTAGTTCTATTAGTTATATCAAAAGTGCATTAGGGAATAGTATGACACTTCCCTGCACTCACGTATTAGCCCGTGTTTGATGACGCGGGCGTTTTCGGCCTGCCCCCCCCCTCAGTTTCTGGGGGGCTCCAGATGCCCCGACCCCCAGCTTCTGGTGGGTAGGTCGGACTCCCAGGTTTTTGGGGGTTACGTCGGACCCCCCCCAGTTTTTTTGAGGGGGGGTAGGTCGACCCGCCAATTTCTGGGAGGGGGTCCGACCTACCCCCAGGAACTGGGGATCGGGGCATCTCGACCTCATCAGAACCTGGGGGGTCAGGCCGAAAAGACGCGCGTCATCAAACACGGGCTAACATATGAGTGCAGGGAAGTGTCATACTCTTCCCTAATGCACTCTTGGTTATATCAATGATGCATCAGAGAAGAGTATGACACTTCTCTGCATTCACATGGAAACCCATGTTTGATGACACAGGCGTTTTCGGCCTGACCCCCCAGTTTTTTGAGGGGTCTTCATGCACAGACCCCCGGTTTCTGGGGAGGGGGGTCGGTTAAACCAGTAGCTGCTTATAAACCGGCCACCCACACAAAACTGGAGGGTGGTCCAAGCTAGCCTCCCTAAAACTGGGGGTCCAAGCTACATACCAAGAAACTGGGGGTCTGTGCATGACAACCCCCAAAAAAACTGGGGGGAAGGGTCAGGCCGAAAACGCCCTCGTCATCAAACGCGGGCTTACATGTGAGTGCAGGGAACTGTCATACTCTTCCCTTATGTGCTGCTGGTAATATTGATTCTATCAGTAATATTAATATGAATTCTATTAGTATTGCTATTTACAGCTGTCGGCTAAACATACAGACCAGATATCAGATCATGTGCGATCACGTGTACCTAGTTACTGGAATTTATTAACCACACAGAGCATATCCGAATTTTAAATTTGATTAGATTTGATACAGAAACTCTTACCGGAGGTGCTAAAAAGTTACTTGTCATTTCATTGCATAATATCATTCACAGCATCCTGTTTGTTTGCGCGTGGAATACTGTGATAGGACGCAATATGAACAAGCTACCCTGTCGGAAACACATACTATGTGTCAAGAACTTTTGTTTGAAAACGAAGACGTTTCTTCTTAAAAGAAGAATGTCACAGCAGTCATATTGCTACTAACAATAGGATTTATGCGCCTAGACTACATATAGTTATTTAAATATAAACTTTACGACGGTTCATGCATAGATTATGGTTTTTGAAACATGTCAAATTATTTGACTTTAGCGTTTGCGAATATGCTATCTATGAAATAGCAAGAATGAATTCAGACCTGGTAAAGTTGATAATATAATTTTCGATGTCATCAATTCTCGGAATTCCTAAATGTTTTCATCTCAATTGTAGTCAACAAATCCGAGACGTTTGCTGCATGCCATTTTTGCCTGGCATGCAGACTCCAGCGGTCGGATCTGAAAATGCTTTTATGACTATAATAGATACGTGCAGTGCAGTGCAATTAAAGCTGTAATGCACACTCTGACAGAAGGTGAAATCAATGTCACAGCCTGACGGCTGTGACAACAACGCCTAAAAGTACGATTCTACACGATATCGTTTACTTAATTTAGTATACACCCAGTGCACAGTGTTTACAAGTTAGCTTTGGACAAGACGCGACATACAAAGCTTCAACAAAGTATTTTCTGATGACGAAGATGGTAAAGCGGAAGTCTGCGGGTTTTGCCAAGTTCGATGCGGGTTTTGCAGCCTGTAAGTGGAGTGTTTAGATAGCTTATAATTCTGAAAATCAGATATGATAAATAAAATACCTATGATACATAGCGCGAGCTGTTTTAAAACACAGATACATAAGCATATATACATACCACAGAGAAGTTTATACATTTATCGTTTATCCTTATATTGGGTGATAGATGTATTCATGAAGTAGCATGGGAAACCTGGAAACACAATCTGCTTAAACAGAACGAGGCGCTATCCATAGATGTATCATAGCGAGGACGGATACGATCGCCTTTAGAGGTCTAAAGGCAAGCAAACATCGGACGTCAACGGTGGAGGTCGGGAATCAATTGGGTTCCCAACTGCAGTAGAAACCGGAGAAACATGAGACATACAAACAAGTGTATTTCTTTTAATATCATTTAGTAATTTCGTTAAATCTTAGAAGTTAAATAATAGATATTTCTACTGTATATCTCAATATGTGTATATCTATACATTAAATAATATACATTTGATTTCTATCGATTAAGTAATTTATCCTATTCGTTATCAAAACAGATATAGATTTCTTTTGTTATACGCTTATCTTAATTAAAATTGAATGGCTGGATAAAATTGTATGGCTAGAGACCTCCCAAACTATCGAAGGAAATGTGATATTTTCACATCGGCCAGCTTCCCGATTTACTTAATGTTCATTGTATAGTAACAACCCAACGATATTTTGAAACAATAAACTTTAAATTTAAATACAACAAGTAATGGTTTTAGTATCATATGTCTCTTTTATTTTAGAGACTTTAAGTACGTAGGAAGATCGCCAGAATTATCTCAAGATTGATCGAGTGGACATGTACAAGTACCTGCCATTTAGCCATTCTGTATCTAACAAGGTATCTTTCGGGAATATATATAAAGAAAGTATATATATATTCTGATCCAGTATTGATAATAGCACCACAGGGAGAATTCGTTAAATTTCCGTTGCAAAGTGACATTGCTATGAATTCAAAGACTTCGGTCAAAGGGTGCCCCTACCCCATAAATCCAGCCTCTGGGGCACAGGTTTGGTTCAGAACAAAATAAAAATAGATGTTTCATTTAGGAAGGATTTTTGAGCCAATGTAACTTATAGGCGCTGAAGTGAATTGCCGTTCTCGATTTACTAAGCCTTATCCTAAGCTATAGTGTCTATATGAGCCCTGTACTAAGCCTACGTTGGGAGGATGCCGCCCCCGTACCCCCTGATCTAAGCTGTTCTTTTTTCTAACGATATAACGTCCGGTCTCTGAAGATGATGAGCCAGTTTTTGCATTCTAGCAATGGCTAGTATTCAGTAGATATACTTCCCAAACAGGTTTATTATGTATTGGTTGTTACGTCGTCCTATATCCTCAGATTTAAATCGTTCCAGGGTGCCTGTTTGGATCGTTTAATTATTGCAGAATTAGAGTATTAAAATATTATCATAAACTGTGTAATTTTGGACAACCAGTCTCCAGTATGATTCCTCAGTTTATTAAGATCGAGAAAAATCTCACCGAAATTGATGAAATCTAAAATTACATTAGCTGTTTTCTTGTGTCCGATCGACGCTTCTTTTATTTACGTCACTTGGGTGGAAATTTTCAGTTTCCGGTTCGATTCGTTACCGATTTCTTTCGGCTCCGCTTGGAAACTTAGATAAATCAAATTCAATTTGATTGGCGTAGATATACAAATTGGTGTATAAATGAATATGATGTAACGCATGTGACATGTAAATAAATATGACGTAACGCATGTAACAATCTTGTTTGCTTTTTAAATCTTTCGCAACAAATTTAGTTAGGTTTAGGCTAGAGGAGGCTAAAAATCGTTTAGGAACTACACCAAAAAGTGGCTATATAAACAGCCTAGTCCTTAACGTTCCGACATATGTACAATTTTGCGATATCGCACTAATTTAGAGTTTTTCCAGACATTCCAAAACCTTATGCCGAAACGGCATCAGAATTTTAATTGCATGGAGGTACATTCAAGATAACACGTATTATGAACCCATTTCAAAATATTCCAAAACCTTATGCCGAAATGACATAGAATTTTAATTGCATTGAAAGTACATTCAAGATAACACGAATTTCGAGCACAATTCAAGATATTCCAGAACCTTATGCCGAAATGACATCACAATTTTAATTGCATGAAGGTACATTCAAGATAACACGAATTTTGAACACAATTCAAGATATTCCAAAACCTTATGCCGAAATGACATCAAAATTTTATTTGTATGAAGGTACATTCAAGATAACACGAATTTCGAGCACGGTTCGTTGACCTTTAGTGATCCAACTGTCGAACAAAATTATAGTTCTCGAACTATCAATAAATAAGTTCCTAACGAGCAGCAAGTCAATTTTTGATATTTCTGCTATATAAAAAAATTTGCTTTGCTTTAAATTTCGTCAAAAATGGAATCGGCAATGGCAAACGCGAACACAAGCCCATCGTTTAAGTATGGGATTAAAGCTATCAAGGCATAGAACCTTTGGAGCCCTTCAGAACTAGAACTGGCGAATAAATATATAAATACTAAAGAAAAAATATAAGAAAATTGAGCTTTTCAAGTACCGAAAAAGAAGAATTATGCAATTTACTTTACTTTTATCGTCATAATGCTGGTTATAACAGCGGTAGAACTAAATAGTTAAGAAATAAATACTAAATTATCGTAAGAAGATGATTTAATTTAATAATTTGAAAGCAACATATTGTTGGATTTATTTGAAAATATCGATGCGACAAAGTTAGTCGTGCACTTCAAACCGAGAATAGAATGTTATTTTCGCAAGCAAAAAATACAATTGCTTTCAATAGTGGGGTTACTGTAAAACGTAGCATTAAAATAAGACATTATTTCTCTTCAGACTTTGCAATTTGCTTTATCAGACAGAGTGGTGACGATAAATCAGTGCTGTTGTAGAGTTTCAAAATGCAAGAAGAATATAATATAGGTAAACTCCTCGTGAGGCCCTTAGGGCTATTTCAATGGTTCTGTGTACAATGAGTAATAAAATATAGTGCGAAAGCTAGCTCCCACATTAAAATGTACAAGTCTTAACCTGCGATTCCGTGAGTTCGGTTATAAGCCTGAGGATTGGTCTGGGTAATAGCAGCGTTTCTGACAAATTTACCCTTTCACTGTGGAAAACATTTCTTTCGTTTTCCAAACCTTATTTAGTCACCGCAGAAAGCTGTTTTTTATTTCACGATGTTTTTTGTAAAGTACAAAAATTTTTGCAAATTGCAAGTCTATTTTTCAATTCAACTAACTAGGCATAATTTTGTGAAAAACAAAAAACACACAGCTAGTTTGATAGCAGAGGCAGTCCAGGCATAAAACAAAATCATTGGTCCAGTAAAGTATCCTTCCTCTCTAACCTTTTTGTGTTTCATACAAATAGTTTTCGGGCTTTACTCAAAATCAGTTTGATGAACACATTCAAAATAAAGAAGAACCTAATTTTGGGCATGCTAATTCATGCTATAAACGTTAATAAAAATATAAAAAACACGCCGCTAGCGTGAAGAAAAGAGACCCTCCAGGCATAAAACAAAATCATTGGTCCAGTCATGTATCCTCTCTAACCTTTATGTCTTTCATATAAATAGTTAACCTTTTTGTGTTTCATACAAACAGTTTTCAGGCTTTACGAAAAATCACTTTAATGAAAACATCGAAAATATAGAAGAATCTAATTTTGGGCATGCTAATTCATGCTATAAACGTTAGTAAAAATATAAAAAAACACGCCGCTAGCGTGAAGAGAGGCCGTCCAGGCATAAAACAAAATCATTGGTCCAGTCATGTATCTTTCCTCTCTAACCTTTTTGTCTTTCATACAAATATTTTCGGGCTTTACTTAAAATTATTTTGATGAAAAACATCGAAAATAAAGAAAAACAATTTTGGGTCTGCAAATCATAGCTCATTGCAATTGTTTCAGAAAAAATATATCATTTCAATTACCTGACTGAAATTATTTTTAGTGCCAAGAGGGCAAAATACGCAAGCTGATTTGAGCCTGCAACAGGACCCAAAATTTTAGAGCACATATACTTTAGCTTGAAGGCAAGTTTAGTTATAGGACTAAATATAATAAATTATAGTGTCTCAAGCTGTGACAACTGGTACCTGAATTATATTGTTTACTTTTAGTATAATTAAAAAACGTCAAATTCATTACCACTTATCACAATTTCATGGAAAAATATGTTCAACATCATAGCTTTTCTAGTGAAATGCGACTTTCTAGCATATTCGAAATTGCTCCAAAGCTTGATTTTGTACTGAGTTTTAATCATTTGGGTACATATGTTTTTGTAGAAAACTGGTTCAACGATAATCAAAATCTGACGTTCTGTTGCATTTCTAGTTGTAATAGTATGAACATATCTGTTGAGGCAATGTAGGTACATGTTCAGAAAAAACGAATTAAAACTTTTGTAGCTCTCACAAAACACAGATGGTATAGCATAACTATCAAACCGTTAGGTTGAATAGGGCCCAAATGCTAGAGAAACGCAGAAGGCATAACTCATAATTTATAAACTTTGTTACAAGATAAGTATTAGTCCTTTCCCTGTAGCAGTATTCTTAATCGAAAATATCGTGTAATTTCATAAACTTTTTGCATTAAGGGACAAGAAGTTTAAGAAATACATTTAAAAATAAGTAAAACTTTGCAAAATTTTGTTATCGCTCTACATAGTTCTAGTAATAGATGCTTTTATTTACTATTATACTGTTTGGTAATGTATTTTGTGCCATGGAACCATCAAGAGTAGAGGGCGACAGTTCACAGTTACTGGTTACCCCCTGCCCCTTGTCGTAGCTCCGCCGAGCCCACATTTGATACGGTCAGCCATTTCGGAGTTAGTGAATAGTCGCGCGGTTTAATGTATCATGAACAACAAAGCGCAGTCCTGACAGTACCAAATGTTTGTAATTGAAATATTAGCTGTATTTCAAAGAACAGTAGCGAAAATAGAGAGCCATATGAAGTATATTCGCGTAGTAAGTTTTAATATCAATACAATCAGCTAAAATACGCAAATGACGACCTTAAAGTACGTATGTTATCTCCAATATTAGTTTATTTCATTTGATGATAGCTCACTACGCCAAAGCCAACTATTATGCCACATTTTTACTGCAAATCATAAACTAAAATGCTAAATATAGCGAAAATTGTTAAAACTAAAAAACGTAATGCTTTATAAACGCATTTAAAAGCAACAATTTAGCTCACCAGAGAAATCAAACCCAGTAAATATATTCCATTTTGCATTTAGTTATTTGTATTATATACGTAACAAAATATTGCAAAAAAATATAAATTTAAACACAAGACATTCTGGCAACAACGAAAATTTATAAATTTCACATCGCAATGGGAGATCTAATATAATGTATAATCAATGCCGCAATGTCTCGAATCTTAAAGTCGTTGCAAAATGATTATTACTCAATAGCAGAGTGCAAGAGTATTTTAACATACAACATAATAACTGTTCAGCGAACGGTTCGTAACAATATAATATTTACTAAAATGCTAATCTCGAATTTGAGTAATCCTTGTGAGAAAATAAATAAGTTTTGTACTTTTATGCTATCTTATAGCATTTACGGCAGGTTAGATAATGCCAGTAATATACTTAGCTAGAAGTTAACGATATTAGTCAAGTTAACGACGCATATTTTCGGGAACCTTATTGTGTAATACGATATACAATACAATAGCTCTTATAAAGATAGATACCTGAGCTTAACAGGTATATATGAAGTGAAATCGCCTAAATTCGGCATTTTATTTTACTAAAGTGAATATATAAGCCAAATAATTCAACTCAACCGTGATGTAAACCGTGGGGTGCAGAAAATTAATGAAAAATTTCCTGAGTTTCCAATTATTTAATGGCCTGGTTAGGTTCCAATTAATTGCAATTAACTCAATAGATAAGACTGTGCTTCAACGCAAAACTAAATGTAGGGAAATATACCTGGCAAAGCTTCTAATTCATATAAAATTAGCGTAAACGGGTCAAATAATGGGCCCTGACGTACCCTGAAGTGATCATATGTCAATAAAAAACTGATCAAGTAAAAATGAGTTATGTAGTTGTACTATTAGTTAAAATGTCTGTACTCCCAGGACTGTAGTGGCTTATAATTGTTTGAAAACCCTAGCCGAAGTAAGGCAATACAACTCGATGCGACGACAGTTTATGCGCTAGTTGCGTAGCATTTCTGGTGTTCTGCTGGAACCTTAACAATGAAATTGAGTATCATTGTTGCTGAATGTGTTACTAAGGACACTCTGAACTATTTATTACGAAGAAATGATTATTCAACGTAATACCTGCTAATACTGCAGTTATACAAGTGTCTCCGTTTTAGTGAATCATCACATAACTACTACTAAGGATCGTGTGAAAAGTTTAGGCTAATCCTCTGTTTATACAATATTTATAGATGACACCGGTTAACAACTAGTAGATATTTATTTCAACAATAAGCACTCACCAAACTGGAAAGCTACAATGAACATAGCTATAATGTGCATTTATTTGACTAGTGATGGACAAATATGATCTTGGAGAAAATATAATTTGTCAAAACGTAAGCTGACACATTGGTAAATTGAGAACAACACTGATGGGCTGATTGGCGTCCTAGAATTTCTATACTGAAGTTACGCTATTGAATCCATTTCGCAGAGTATATGGATAACAACGATAACTAATTATAAGCATATAATTAAAAGCATAAGAGGATTGGACAAGGTAACCACTAGAGGGGTAAATAAAATTTAGTAATGCCGTTCTTCCTGACGTACTAAGCTTAATTCATAGTTTTAGCCTAAACTTATGTCCTTATATGAGACATATACTAATCCTAAGCGTACACCCGCTGTAAGATAATTAATTTACAAAGTTGTGACGTAACGCCCAGGGTTACTTAACGCTCTAACGGTATGAAACTGTTTATTAAGCATTACAAATCGGAAATATAAGTATAGTTCAAATAATAATGATACAATGATATTATAGGTGATGTTATGTTTAATAATGCTTAAATCAGAAAGGGAGCAAATAACACATCTGAACATAGGTTTCTGCTATATTTTAGAAAGCGGCTTAAGTTTATTTTACCTAAAATGCTTCTGAACTTGCAACTGTTATGCGCTTCAACCACGCTTTCGACCCAAATGGGTTGGGTAGTTAATTCCAGACGTCTATATTGTTGATAATATTTATTGCAAAGTATTTGCCGATGATGTAAAGCTGTACGTTGAATTGCCTGCAACCCGTGAGAAAGACTCGTATTTTCTTTTACAGGAAGCTTTGAACAACATATCTGAATGGGCTAAAACATGGCAACTATGTATTTCTGAAACAAAATGTAATATACTGCACCTAGGAAGAAATGCAAAACATCAATATTTTGTTGAAAATACTATAATTACTTCTCCCAGCAACATAACAGATCTTGGTGTCAATGTAGACGCAAATCTGAATTTTTCGAATCATGTGAATGTCATCACTGCTAAAGCATACCGTGTGATTAACATGCTCTTTCGGTCGTTTATTACTTGTGATGTAACAGCTTTTATCACTGCTTACAAATCGTATGTTCGTCCTCTATTAGAATACGCTTCTCCCATGTGGTCTCCTTGTGCTCTAGGAGAGATAGACAAACTCGAAAGAGTACAACGGTATTTCACTCGTAGACTATTTCTTCGTGTCAAACTTGATGAATAATCATACGAAAATCGCATAATTTATCTTAATCTCGAACCCCTAGAACTCCGTCGTCTAAAATTAGATTTAGATATGATGTATAGGTGTTTAACTAAAAAGTGTCCGCATGCTCAGACATTTTTATTCTTTCGCATAATTCGCGTACTCGAGGCCATAGCTACAAATTAGCTCAGCCCAAATTTCATAAAAATATTAAAAAACATAACTTTTGCGTTCGAGAAATTAATATATGGAACTCCCTTCCCGAAGAAGTTACTAGATGCACCAGTTACAAGAGTTTTTATAAAGCACTAAATGCAACTGATATCAATATGTACTTACACTACAATCGTCACCAGTGATCAGATGTTAGTTGGAGTAAGCTCCCTTTCTGATCGAAATGTTTATTGAAACCGACATATATAAATAATAGGTCTACTTTTCGTTAGCAATTCCATTGCAAGTATAGTTTGATCCCCTATACCTTATTTACACATATGCTATTCTTTCCATTGTCTATAATATTGATTTGTTTTCAATAAACTAAACTAACTAACTAACAGCGAAGCTATGCTTGAGCACGTTTGAGCGACTTTTTGGCTTTATCAGCTTTCGGCAATTACCAGGTGTATCAACACTGTGAGATAATGTAAAGATATTGTAACAAGCATCGATGTCATGACTTAAACACTTAAAAGCTGTGACATGATCGTGTTTTAATAAGCACAACTCAAGCGGTTATATATACATTAAAATGTGGTACTCTTTCAACATATGACATTTCGCTAATCACTGCCCATGCAGCAAGTCGGCGTGTGAACTAAAGTTGCACTTTTTCTAAGTTATCTATATTCAAGATAAAACACGGTGACCAAACTTGGCTTGCGTACTCAAGAACAGGACGGTCATACAATAAGTAAACCTGCGTAAATGCGTCAATGTCACAAGTTATGAAACAACGAAAAAATACAGAACAGCTCAGAATGGGGTGTTCGGGGGCGGCAACTCCCCGACTTAGACTTAGGCTTAGTGTATGGGTCATATAAAGACCTTAACATAGGATGAGGCTTAGTATATCGAGGAAGCAATAGCATGCATTTCACTTCCGCCCCTAAAATGTACATTGGCCGGAAACTGTATCAAAATCTTTCAACATTTTTTCTAGAATTTGCGACTTTTGTCTTTTTGCGGCGTTATGGACTCTGGCAATCCATAACATTAAATGTTAAATACATAACAATCTATTACATGTTGATTTTATTTTCAACGAAACCATGCTGATTTGAACAAATCAAACTGTTTTTATACAGATAATATAGGAACACAATAATTTATAAAATTCCATGAATTTACAGCAGTTTGACAATTTTAAAGATGTCGGTCTATAATTCGATGGTTTCAACGGATCTCCTTTTGATATAGAAGCACCACGGGTGCACACAGCCATGGCCTGGGTAATTTCTCGTTAATAAAGGACTGCTCAAAGTTATGTGGCAGGGGAAGTTGAGAGAGTTCTTTAAAACCTTCATGAAGTATTGTGTATAGCCATCAGGAGAATGGCTATGTTTTTACTTAAGCAAGACATAAACTTCTAAATATCCTGAGGTGAAAACGAGACCCGCGACATTCAAATTTTACAGTGTCCTGCTTCGCTAATTTGAATTTGTTGTCCATCCTTGGTAAAAACTTATACAAAAGCCCCACTACAAGATCGCTAATTTGTATTTGTTGGCCATCCTTGGTAAAAACTTATACAAAAGCCCCGCTACCAGATCGCTAATTTGTATTTGTTGGCCATCCTTGGTAAAAACTTATACAAAAGCCCCGCTACAAGATCGCTAATTTGTATTTGTTGGCCATCCTTGGTAAAAACTTATACAAAAGCCCCGCTACAAGATCGATAATTTGTATTTGTTGGCCATCCTTGGTAAAAACTTATACAAAAGCCCCGCTACAAGATCGCTAATTTGTATTTGTTGGCCATCCTTGGTAAAAACTTATACAAAAGCCCCGCTACAAGATCGCTAATTTGTATTTGTTGGCCATCCTTGGTAAAAACTTATACAAAAGCCCCGCTACAAGATCGCTAATTTGTATTTGTTGGCCATCCTTGGTAAAAACTTATACAAAAGCCCCGCTACAAGATCGCTAATTTGTATTTGTTGGCCATCCTTGGTAAAAACTTATACAAAAACCCCCCCGCTACCAGATCGCTAATTTGTATTTGTTGGCCATCCTTGGTAAAAACTTATACAAAAGCCCCGCTACAAGATCGCTAATTTGTATTTGTTGGCCATCCTTGGTAAAAACTTATACAAAAGCCCCGCTACAAGATCGCTAATTTGTATTTGTTGGCCATCCTTGGTAAAAACTTATACAAAAGCCCCGCTACAAGATCGCTAATTTGTATTTGTTGGCCATCCTTGGTAAAAACTTATACAAAAGCCCCGCTACAAGATCGCTAATTTGTATTTGTTGGCCATCCTTGGTAAAAACTTATACAAAAGCCCCGCTACAAGATCGCTAATTTGTATTTGTTGGCCATCCTTGGTAAAAACTTATACAAAAGCCCCGCTACAAGATCGCTAATTTGTATTTGTTGGCCATCCTTGGTAAAAACTTATACAAAAGCCCCGCTACAAGATCGCTAATTTGTATTTGTTGGCCATCCTTGGTAAAAACTTATACAAAAGCCCCGCTACCAGATCGCTAATTTGTATTTGTTGGCCATCCTTGGTAAAAACTTATACAAAAGCCCCGCTACAAGATCGATAATTTGTATTTGTTGGCCATCCTTGGTAAAAACTTATACAAAAGCCCCGCTACAAGATCGCTAATTTGTATTTGTTGGCCATCCTTGGTAAAAACTTATACAAAAGCCCCGCTACAAGATCGCTAATTTGTATTTGTTGGCCATCCTTGGTAAAAACTTATACAAAAGCCCCGCTACAAGATCGCTAATTTGTATTCGTTGGCCATCCTTGGTAAAAACTTATACAAAAGCCCCGCTACAAGATCGCTAATTTGTATTTGTTGGCCATCCTTGGTAAAAACTTATACAAAAGCCCCGCTACAAGATCGCTAATTTGTATTTGTTGGCCATCCTTGGTAAAAACTTATACAAAAGCCCCGCTACAAGATCGCTAATTTGTATTCGTTGGCCATCCTTGGTAAAAACTTATACAAAAGCCCCGCTACAAGATCGCTAATTTGTATTTGTTGGCCATCCTTGGTAAAAACTTATACAAAAGCCCCGCTACAAGATCGCTAATTTGTATTTGTTGGCCATCCTTGGTAAAAACTTATACAAAAGCCCCGCTACAAGATCGCTAATTTGTATTAGTTGGCCATCCTTGGTAAAAACTTAAACAAAAGCACCGCTACAAGATTACAGCGCGCTTTATCGTCAATAATCAACTATCCGGTTGATGAATGAAGCGCACTGACAGCCAATTTAACAAAAAGGCACCGTTTGTCGTACTTTAAAAGATTATTCCATTCACCACTATTCAGCATCCATCTTTCTAGATTTCGTTTGAACCGGGAAATAAAATAAACTGTGTTTCTTGTATTTGTGGAAGTTGGAGTTCCATTTACTTAGCCTCCATAGTTTGGATTTTGCTTTGTAAACTTTCACATGAAACGTGGTTTATTTACACCTCAGTTAGTACGGTTTTAGAAACAACTATCTCGCATGCATCGTTCAAAATGCATTCCATTTAACATCAACAGTAAAAATAGAATTAAATATAACATCCCGTTCGTACGATAATAAATACTGATTTAACAATTCAAAGTTGACACTACTACAATCGCACATGTAGACGGAATCCTTCGTTGTGTCATAATTAAAGAATCCTACTGAACAAACGTTAAAGGATACATGGTCAGCGGTAGAGTCACGACCACTAACTTGCGGAACATTTATTGGAGATGAAGTTAGGACAAGGTCAAGACAGTTTTTCGCGCGGGTTGGAAAAAGACATTTGGCATTCACAAAGACATTCTTGTGTGAAATCCATGAGGCAGTTTTTTGACTGATTGTGGAGCCAAATGTAGTTAACTCAGTTGATATCAGGCAAATTAAAATCACCAACAATGGTAATAGGTCAATTCACCTTACTCATATGTCTCAAAGATCTAACTAAAGATGGCATATAACAATCGTCTGAATTTTGGCACCTATAAATGCAGACTACCCGATGTTTTTCTTGACTAGAAAGATCTAGCGGGATAATATCTACAGTACTATGATCATTCTGCAACATCAGTGTTCATCAGTGCAGTGTTTCAACTTGATGAACGAAAAACGCAACACCACCGCCTCTGCCAGAAATCCTGTTTTTCCGATATATACCTTATAGTTGCCACAGTCAACCAAAGAATTTGGGATATGTCAGTATTTAGCCGCGTTTCACACACCGCAATATGAAACAGTTCAGTATGAAGAATTGACTCATGCTCTGAAATCTTGGTAACCAAACTGCGGGCATTAAAATTTTGAACCCAATACATTATGATGTATGGACTGAATGTGTATTTACTTCCCTTCTAGTTTAAATGAACTATCGTATTGTTGTCGTACGTTTGAAACAAGTATTCGATGTCACAACGTTTACCGCTAGATAGGTGACCATTTTCCAAACATTGTCTTTGAACATTACAAGGCGTTCTTTGACGATTACTTATCGGTCTCCGTTACAGTCCTCATATTTCAGCTCCATATTCATTTCCCTAGCTGATTTCGGAGTACACTGAACCGTTTTCTGTCTTCCTACGACATCGAGCGTCGTATGTAGATTCCCTTCATGTTACTCATGTCTCTCAGTAGAGGCGCCTGTTACAAAACTGATTTCGCGATGCTCGATGATGGTAATCGCACTTTCAGAAGCCTCGGCATATGATCGTATTTTAGGAAGATGGCCGATGCAGTCCCATGCAGTAGACTTTCGACTTTTATGGCGGCTAAGTCCAAATGCAGCCTGAAGGTAGTCGCGTTAGCAACATCCTC
The DNA here is from genome assembly GCA_030248225.1 of Trileptium ribeirensis. Taxonomy (NCBI): domain Eukaryota; kingdom Metazoa; phylum Nematoda; class Enoplea; order Enoplida; family Thoracostomopsidae; genus Trileptium; species Trileptium ribeirensis. Next base: position 15,226 of record JASANE010025321.1, on the reverse strand, counting down.
CCATTTTGCTGATGACCAGGCTGCGATAGTGCAGGGTTTCTTGATCGTGGTTAGTGTCTGTGAACAATTCGTGCAGATAGAACAACATGTTTCACGAAGATAGATGACCATGAATTTTTTGAAGCTTCAGTAGTGCACACGTGGACGGAAAATTCACTCCACTGACTTATAATTTAATAATTATGGTTATATTTTAATTTTATAATGATGGTAAAGATTATAGTTTTTGTCAGACATTTATAGCTTAATCATACCTCACATAACCTAGACGGAAGGGTAACTATACCGACTTTTGTAATTTAATAATTATGAATATATATAATGTTTATAATTATGGTAAAGAGTACAGTTTTTGTCAGACATTGTAGCTTAATCATACCTGGCATAACATGGACGGAAAGTTCGCTCCACCAGAAAAAATACTGGGAGTTATCACTGATGTTATAAGTCAACTACCGAAATATATTTATTTAGAAAATGGAACATGTGTAAAACAATGCTCAAGTTATATTTTACAACGCAAATATTAAAACAAATTTTACACCATTTTAACCAAAAAATGACTGGCAATCAGGATACAATTTCGTTTTAGCAACACTACAGGTGGACTTAACAGGTTTACCCCTTGAGTCTCGCGTGTCTCCTTGCTATCGACTTGCTGATTAGGTAGAGCACAACAATATTAATCCTAATTTTAGCGTAAGAAATAAAATAGGACTTGATGTTTCCGCGTAAAAAGAAAATCCACGATAAAATATAAATATATAAAGGTAACGCACGTGGCTGCAGTAAAATTGGAAACAATAATACCAACGTTTTATTCGATGTTATAGATAACACAAGCAAACGTATGCAACTAAAATTAGACCAATTTTAATCGCTTTCTCTGGTATAGACGATAGTGGACTACTGAAACAAATACCTCCAAAGTATGAACCAAAGCCCAGCCATGAACAATTATGAATGGAAACCGCATAATGTAATTAGACTATATCTTTATATATCTTGGCTTTTTTTCTCAAGAATGGGGAACAGTAATGATGTCACAGATATACGTGAGAAACATGGATGCTGAACCAAGACTTGGAACCGGATAAAGATAGATATAAATGTCTACCTCAGGTTATGCCAACCGTTAGCAACGTCAAACAAAGAAATATTATTGAATTTGTGCCCACTTTCCAATTATATATGTTACAATCGATTTTTGGCCTTTTGCATGACGCTCAGAAACTAACTAGTCATTTCAATCTTGCTTTACTGAACGCAATAAACCTGTGCTAAATTTAAGATTTGTATAATGACTTTGACGTGCATTTCGAGATGTATATGCGTGGTTATCATCAATTCAGACGAAAATTAACGCACATGATAGCACGAATAAGTTGCAGAACCCGGCATGCTAATCTCTAAATTAATGCCATGTTGTGCTATGCTAAGACTCGTAACATAGTAGAAGTCAGGGGCGCAACAATCGGTAGGGCGGATCCGAAAGGCCATCCTCCAGTTTTTGACGGACTGCGAGATTTTACCTCATTGCCCACATCTACATACACTGCCACTTTGGAAAGCGACCTGCGCCCGAACTGTACATACCGTGTCGGATTACGTATATATGTTTAGCACAAAGAATGTGACAAAAATCCATAATAACAAAACTTAATATTTCGGCCTAGCTTTGTGCAAAATATCATGCAATTATTAAATAAAGAAGTTTGTTATGTAAATTCCACATTCATTTGTTAATAACATCATAAGATGCCTCGCTGGGACCGTTGAGTTTACGGTATTTTTGGAACTCTTGGAGGACTTGTACGACTCAACATCCACAGTACGTCGGTGTAGACTATATGCCCGGTAAAGGGGTGCGTTGTTTACACGTATTTTGTAAAATTTTTATTATCGATTCAATCTTTGCGTGCGTAAGGCTTTCCTGATGTTACATAAAACTTGACAGGTAAAACAAAACCTACATGCATTCGCTTTACTGCTAAAATAATTTTTGCCAGCTAAGTAACTTAGCGATAAATAAATCAATTTTCGGTAACAAAATTGGTCTTGTGAAAGGTAAGTTTTTCAGCAGTAGTAGTTATGCTATGAACCGATAAACATGAGAGTATTATAGGCTTCTGGCCACAGTCGACGCGCTACCTGCAGAGCACTTCTGTCAAAGACTTAAACTCAGCGACAGCAGAAGAAAATTAATTTTAGAAGTGACCCCTGGTTTTCAACCCAAACGGTTATAACATGGTATGCAACATTTCACAAACAGTATAAAACACATGAGCGAAACTTTGTAAATGGACAAAATTTTGAAAAAACAAATTTGTACCACTACATAATAACAACTACAACAAGTGTTTATTTAAAACGTACATACATAATAAACAACAGAGAACCAGAAACAGACAAGAGCCGACTTACATCTGGTTATAGGTTATGGGCGTATAAGGTTTTCGAATTAATTGCAATTATGTGATATTCTAAAATTAAGCGCTGTTTTCGACAGAAACTGTAAATCTGAACCAAGGTTATATGTCCAGAGTTTGTGTCATTTAGCGTATGACTATGTTTAATCGTATTTAAAAGCAATGAACGTTGCTTGCTGTGTGGCACAAAGGTCATTGCGCAGCCAAGTTTCAAGTAGTTTTAACGCAAATCGGCGCCAGTAAAACAAAAATATAGGCCGTCTAATGTAAACAGGCTAAATTCAGTAACTAAATTATACTTTGTTAAGTGAAAGACATACTAGACAGAGACTTTTATATTACGTTTATTTACTTTGGTTACTAAAATATAACGTTTATTAATACAGTTAATATTTGAAACAATAACTTAAAAGTCGGCTTGAATCGTATTGAATCAGCGCGTGTGTGGTATCTATCAAATGAATTAGTCCATTTTCAGCTCGACAGGATTCGCAACAACAAATTTGGTGAGAACAATTTCTTATTTTGGCGGTTACTATTAATGTTGCAAGTGCGAAAATATATACTGAAAGCTGCTAAACAGTAAAAATTTTCAAATTTAGTGATCATATAGTTTGAAGCCAGCCTTACACAGTTCTAGTACGATAGACGGATGCTTTGTATCGAGCGATAAACTTCTTCCAACGATACTAGCTGGGCTAGAATCCAGATGTGAACCCTCTGTATGCGTATTAGGCTGTTAATCATTCTAGCGAACCCCAGCGAATAACAACGTAAGCAGCCAACTTGGAAATGAATGGTACCTCGTAATGATTCCATTCCATAACTATACAATTAATTTATTGGGTTTTAGCCCAATTGCATGCAGTGGGACATTGCCTGCTGAGTGCATACTTCAGGTTGAAAAACAAAGAAGAGTGCGTGCTGGTGCGTTACACCAGATTAAACTCCAATTGCATTCAGATTGAAATTAAATATATTACATTGACATCAAACTAATCACGTTTCCAATGATCCATTCGCCTCCGATTCAACGGCGCTTCGGCAATGCAATGACCATCTCTGGTCCGCCCGTCAACCCCAAACCCCCGAAATGTATCGACTGCGACCTGGATGCTGGCGGCGAATGCTTCGCCTGTGATGGTTGCGACGGTTGGGTGCATTGCCACTGCGCTCAGATCCCTGTCGCCCTTGCAAATGACATCAACGGGCTTTCCCGAATCCTCGTGGTGTGCGAGAAATGCCTCTTCACAAGCCGCCAACGCAAAGTAAATAGCGTTACTTCCTCAACTCACAACGCGCTTGAACATGGTCCAGAACTCGACCTTCACCTCAAACTCCAGGAACATGTCACCTCACTGTCCGCCGCCGTGCAAGCAACTGCGACAGCCGTCAATGCTCTGGGCAGCACCGGTTCCACAAGTTCTTCGAACGATTCAACCAACCCGGTCTGCACCATTCGTCCCTCATTCGCTGATGTGGCATCCCGCCATGCTGGTCACAGAGGTCCGTTCGCTTACACTCCCCAAATTTACGACGAGGAAGCCAAACGCCGCCGTTGTATCGTCCTCACCGGGCTTCCCGAGCGAGGCCGCGATCTTCAGGAAGCAAAAGCGATCATCAAATTCTTGGATCCAACTGCAACCGTCGAACAAGTTTTCCGTATAGGTATGCTTCATCCCCCCATCGCCGAAGCACTGTTGAACAGACTCATGGTAGGCACAGACTTCTAAAACTTCGCCTGGCGTCATCAACGGTCGTCAAATCTGTGCTCAACGAAGCCAAGAAACTTCGTCAATATCCTGAGTATAGGTATATATATCTACGACAATTTGTCTGACGACGGGAGACGAATCTGTCCGCTCTCCGTGCCAAATCGAACGAATCAAACAGGGAACTGGACGCAACTGCAGGTAATAGCGACAAGTTTGTCGTCGTTAACGAAAAACTCGTTGTGTTTAAAGGTTGTAATCGGGAAAATGCTCAACTAGTGAGGGGTAAACGCCACCCAGTGACTACTCATTTAACGAAAAAACGGAAAACTATTTGTTAATATAAACTGACTGATGGGGTTATTTCATCGACTCAGAAAGCTGACCGAGTCGCTAGTAATGATAACATCATAACCTGTAAATTATTAAATGCCCGAAGTATATGCAACAAACTATGCGACCTTGACGAACTCTTGACAACCGAAGAATATGGTGTGATTGCTATTACAGAAACATGGCTAATTGACTGTATCCCGGACTTGTTGCTAAATGCAAATGGACTATATCGTGTTATTCGCAATGATAGAACTGATTCGAAAGGTGGCGGTGTAATGATTTTGATACATGGAAATATTAAGTTCACAGAAGTGATAAGTGAGCATACCACCAATTTTGAATGTGTATGTATTGATTTAATAATTCCGAGAAAGCATAGGTTAATTTGAATGCACCGCTCTCCTAATAACGCTGGCTGTATCGAAGGTATGGTGAAACATATTAATGACGTTTGTGATGTTTCGTGGCCATCACCTGTAGTAGGAGACTTCAACTTGCCTGAAATAGATTGGACATCTGTCATATCCGGGCAATTATATTTACGAATGTTTTATGACTGGTATTTGTCAATCAGGGCTACAGCAATGGGTGACTTTTCCTACACGTTGTGGCAACATTTCGGACTTCGTATTCACTACTTCAATGCTAAACGTCCCAACCGTATCCTCTGATGAATAATTTGCTAGTTGTGATCACTTATATATAATGTTTACTCTTAGTGGTAACTTTGATAGACATAACGGAAATTATGATATTGCATTTGATTTTAAAAAGGCAAACATAGATAGTATTAAAAAGTATTTATCTTATATTGATTGGGAAAATTTATTGTACAGTTTATTTTCGATAGAAGATAAATGGAAATGCTTTCATAAGATTTTACACGAAGCGTGTTTACTATTTGTACCCCGCAAAGCTTATAAAATAAACACATCTAAGCGAAAATATCCCTCATATATTAATAAGTTCTTGAGTAAGAAGGCCAAGATTTGGAAAATATGCAAGATATCTGGCAATTTTGACATATACAAAGCTTATAGTGAGTTATGTTCTAAAGCTCTCTTAGCATATCCTCGTAACCAAGAACACAAAATACTAAATTCTGGCAATCGCAACAAATTGTTTAACTAAGTTAAAAACCGGTGCTTTGCAAAAAATGATGTTAGTGCTCTACGAAACAAAACTAACGTTTTAGTAACAGATGATAAAATACGGTCAGACATATTTGCACAAGCATTTTCACACGTATTTACAAGAGATGACGGTCGCACTCCTGAAGTTAATCCCGCTATGGAAGGCGTTGACCTGTCCTGGGTTTCTTTTTTGCCAGCTATTGTTAATAATTGCATGGGTAAACTTGGGTTGCGGGGTGATGTCGTTGCAATTTACAAAAACGGATCTTCTTCTGACCTTTTAAATTGTCGCCCGGTTTCTCTATTATGCAACTGTTGTAAAACTATGGAATAAATCATAAACTACGAATTGATTCAACATATTTCATCAAATCGATTACTTTCTAAACAGCAACATGGGTTTTTAACTAAATGTTCAACATGTACTCAACTTTTAGAATGTGTCAATGATTGGTGTATTTAGATTGATTCTAGTAACTCTGTTAATATAGTTTACATGGATTTTGCAAAGGCGTTTGTCGGTTTCTCATAAGAAACATATACATAAGCTATCGACTTTCGGAACAACAAATAGATTAAGATATTGGATAGAATCATTCCTTACAAATAGTAGATTTAGAGTAAAATTAAATAACTGTTTCTCTAATTTTTATCCTGTTACTTCTGGCGTTCCCCAGGGCAGCGAACTGGGGCCCATTCTTTTTCTATTGTACATTAATGATATCAATGAATCTATAGATAATGTTACCTGTAAAAGTTTTATAGATAATGTCAACCTATATTTTCAATGTCCACCAACTCCGAATAATTCGTCCTCATTGTTTTTACAAAACGCTTTAAACAGCGTTCAGGAATGGGCAAGTAAATGGCAGCTATCAATTTCTGTTCCAAAATGTAACGAATCTAATTACATATTAAATGATAATGCAATCCCCATTGTTAAGAAATGTAAAGATCTCGGCCTTCAAATTCACAGCTCGTTGAAAAGTAGCGTTCACTGCAAGTAAGTTTCGACTAAGGCATATAAAATCATCAATATTTTATTCAGATGTTTCATGACGACAAATTTAGAAAATTTAGATGTTTTGCTACGGGCATATACTACGTACGTCCGACCGCTTGTTGAATATACTTCTCAAGTATGGTCACCTTGTTACTTAGGCGACATTGATATATTGGAGCGAGTTCAACGATATTTTACTCGCCGGATTTTTAGTAGGCTCAGATGGGAAGAAACGTTATATCCTCAGCGACTTGAAAAGTTAAAGTTGGAACCACTCGAATTAAGGCGCCTATACCACGACCTAGTAATGGTTTATAAAATTATTTTCAGAAACATAGATGCATGTGAAAACTTTTTCGCGGTTTCTGGCATATTGCACACTCGCGGAAATTCTAAAAAGCTCTTAAAGAAAAAATTCAAAATGAACATTATGAAACATTCCTTCATCGTCCTTGTTATCGATGCATGGAACTCACTGTCTGAGTTCACTGACAATAAACCGCTGGTTAATGCCCCAAACTGCAAATCATTCAACTTTTTATTAAAACAAGTAAATTTTGACCACTTTTTTAAACATAATATAAACCTTTAACAGTGTATTTGAAATAAATCCTAAATGACCTTGCCATATCTGTGTTGTAACGTAATTATTGTATGATACTTCTAACTTGTCTTGATTTAGAAATCAGTTGTTAGTGGAACAATCCCTTAATATTATGATTGTCGGGTATCGCTTGTATGTTGTCCAAATGACAATATCACTTTTCACATGATGGGTTAAAGGCATGCAAGTTGATGTCCTTAATTTTGTTTAATTAATAAACATTTTTGTTGTTGTTGTTGTATTTATGTGGACGATGGAAGGGTTGGTTAGTAAAGGAATTTAAACTGGCGAAATGTACCAATGACAGCCGTTGACTATGATATTTATCTCCAGAGGTGGAGGGTAAGGCAGCGGGCAGTTAATTTTTGAAATTTTTAAAAGATCATCATTTTTCCGATTTCATAAATGTTTTCTCACTTTTTTGTCAGTTCCTGCCAATTTTCTCCAGTTTGTATTTTCAAAAATTTTCCACAAATTGGAAAAATTTTTTTCCAATTGTTGGCTATGCGAAAATGTTTCAAGCGCTTCCATTGCAGGGAGAGTGTTGCGCGGCCTGGCAGAGAGTATTAAATGTAACTTAAGGGGTGCTGGCTTTGAGGAGTGCCAGTCCACTTCCACACCATAGGCACATATGGTATATACCGAATATATTACGATATGCATTTGGTTCGTTGTTTATCAATTAAATCAACCTTGTTTTATTAGCGTAAGTGGTTTTTGCATCACAGTGTCTTTAAACTATTGCTGTTGATCGTAAAGGCGTTTGAAAGTTAAAACCAATTGTCGACCTTTTGGACTCTAAGGGTATGCCATTTCAGTGCTTACAATTAAGAAAACGTTTTATGTAGGTAGTTAATCCAATAAAATTAATGTCAGAATATATTTGCAAATTAAGGAGCGTAATATGATGTCGCTTATTAAAATTCGAAACTTGTAGTTACAGTATGATTAAAGCTGTATCTGTTTATTGATGTTTGTCAATTCAAAGAAACATAATATACACATATCACAATTTGATTTCGTTTACAATATTTTTGCCTAAAACGATGGTATCTTTGTGGTTTTGGTTTAGCTTATTATCGTATCAAAAGATCATAACAAAAACAATATATTAGTACAACCGGTATCCCACAAATTTCTCCGGCATTATAGAATTATCGTTTAGTTTGGCGTCATTATATACACATAAATATTTGCTGCATCTATCTGTTTTTCTCAAGAATCTTAGTTAGTACATTCTAAAATGAAAGTGTTTCAAAAATATTAAAGTCCTAAATTTGAACAACAATTATTCACAGCCTGGAGCGCACAGCACGAAAATTAAGACAAGTGACATTTATGTACCAACTAGCTATAAACAAATATTAATATATGCTGCTCGAAGCAATGTATCGTATACAATTTTAAATGAAAGAAAACATTTTAGTGGGCTCACCAAATGTGTCAATGTCAACGTATGATTCTTTGTAGAATATACTAGAAATCGAGCAAAACAAACGGCTAACATAGTTGTGGACGGATTAGATCGGTGGATGCGACTGAACTAATCATTTACAAAAGCTATGAGAACGTAAACCATTGATGCTCATAGAGGATGTTCGTCCCGAAGAGGTCGACCCCCTTAGGCTATAATTACCCTCTTGCTACCCCACACTTTGCCGGATTCTTCCTCCGACTACCCCGCTCCCCTGTGAAGGCGTCCGGAAAACTTACCACCAAAACTTTAAAGAAATATTGCGGTAAATGGGTAAATTAAGAAGAGAAATTGGCGTACCAGCGCAAAAATCTTGTTGTTACCCTCTGGTGTACTTCTAGCGCTGCATCCCGCCGAGAACGTCCACCTTTTTAGCCGACAGACCTTTGGAAAATATGATGTACATCCAAGTGTGTTCATTTGTACATTGCCATCTCGGCTCATTGGCCAATAGTTGTTTAACGTCTACGCATCTGGAATAAGATTATACTATCTGTAAATTCGGCAATCATATTGGCACAATCTTCATAGATTCCCATTTAAAATACCTGAATCGTGAAAAGCACAATCTAGGTTGTATATTCTAAGCATACAGATCCACAATGACCACAATGGCGTATTTTGCAGTTTAAATTTTTTTGTCAAACGAAACTGATGTGTGGATAACAGTACCGATACCGGTTTCGTTAAAGAACTACGTGAAATACAAAAGGTATCTGCCCTATTTGTAACAATAGCCACACGGTTAGACAGGCGTTGAATTTCACAGAATTTGCATTATAGGATTTAGCTACATTGCTTAGCTGAAATGCAAATATGGCATTTCGATTTAGAAAATTTATCGCTAGAAAGTTTCTAATCGAAATTTACACGAACCAGACATTTTGTCCGATCACATTTAAATTTAAATCGCTAGATTGGTACATACAACTTCAATAATTTCAAAGTTCGTTAGGCATTTTAAGGCACGAAATTCCATAAAATGCACAATTTTTGTTATAAAAGCACAGTAAACAAGTTCATTGTTAATAATATATATATATGTAGTTTAGCTTTTATAACTTTAGCACAGGTTAAAGTGCAACGCCTAAGCTATAATAATATCATCTTTTTCACCCAAAATTGCTACTAATATTTATTTACTTTTGTTTCGTAATCATGTGTGAGGGAAAGCCGTCCCAGGCGAAAACGCTTTCCCTCACCACGGTTACGTTGTTATATCACTATGTATCGGTCGGTCCTGACACCACCTCATAGTTGCACTGCTCCAGGTCCGCGCGCCGGTGTAAAATCAGGACGTTTTATGTGTCGTATTATATTGTTACACAATTGTTTTCATTGCTGTATTTGGCGTATATTTGATCCTCTGTTGCATTGGTTTGAACTTAGCTTTATCTTAAAGCACACTTCGACTCCAGCCCCTTGTACTTCTTATCTTATGCTGGTAAAACAATCAAACTGTGGGCACCTAAGGATTCTGCTTATCTTATTTTTGTTTATTTCGTTTATGTCGTTGGCACTTATCTTACCCACTAATAATTAAAATGCGGTAAATATACTTACACAGATAACGAAATACTTCCCGACTAAAGCGCTTATCAGCTCCACTATTTCAACTACCAACTGATATTGAATATCCGGCGGTTTCCGGGTTTAGATAAGAGTTACCAGCCTATAAAAGCTGCTGCACAGTCGCATCGCGGAGCTCAGTGCGGTCTCAGTTTTGTAAGTGTTAGGTCGTTTCATTTACTTGCGTTATTGCAATGGTTTCACTTCAGTCACGTTGCGTTGATTGTTCTGCATCCCGTTCAGCCTTTTTACTCTACCTATGGTTTAGTTAGGCTACGTTTTGCATCGAGTAGCTGCATTTGTAAAACTCGACTCTGCGGGATGCAGGGAGAACTCCTTTTCAGCACAGGTTTTACTCGTCTACTAGCGATTTTTATAGTTTCTGCAAGCCGTACTGGGTTCCCGGTATCGCCCTCTGCGCGAGGGTGGGCCGAGCGTGTGTGTATATAGACGTTTTTCTTTTGACTTGTTTACAGATGGTAGGGGCTGAAGCGCGTGCGTGGCGTGCAAAATGATACCATAGGTTTGATACCGACTCGTAAGCCATAGTGCTTTGCATCACTTGATATTGATAATTTAATGGACACAGCTACAATTCGCGCTTTATTCGGCTTGCTGCCCATTGCAAGTCTTTTCTAGTATTGTGCGTATCATAATGTAATGTTTCTCGGCGTAGCCGTGTTTTGTAAATACCGTCATTGATTTCTATCTTGTGTTCATTTTTGGTTATGCAATAAACTGTTCTCTTCTGATCAACGTTTCCTTAAAGCACCAAAGAACACGCGTTTGCTAACGATACCAAACCTCCATCCCCGATAAAATATTAGTTCGCTAAAAAGCTAAAGGCATCGATAACTATTATGAGTTTGTGTTATAGTAAGGCGACAAGCGTTGTGTCGCGCTGTTGGGCCAAGTCCTGACATGTCACCAATTTCCGTTTGAGAACAATTACGCAGGTGAACATTATGGTAGTGTGTTTTTACGGCGCTGCATTCGCACATCCCTGTCTGCACGATACCATGATAATGCATGGGTCCAACTTCGTTATTTTATTGAGACAACCTTTCGGAAATTGAGTCGCAAAACAGGCTGCGTTGGGCAAAGTCCTGACAACGCCGTAATAAACATTATTTCAAGCGGTCCCGTAGGCTAAATAAACAACGCCCCTTGCGACGTTCTCTTGTGCGTATTAAAATACACTTGCGCTATTTCCTGACTACAATCGCCCCGTCCGCTAACCGTCCTCTGCATTTCGTTCAAGTAAAGTCGGGCTAAGACCTGACTAGTCTTTTAAGCTCTCGCCCCGGTTAGCCAAAATTGTGAAATACGGTTCTCCCGTTGCGTTCTAAACCACCGTAGGGGATCACAAACTTGCTAGCAGCCACATCTAATAGAGAATCTCACCCAATATTACCCATTACCTAAGCCTAATCAATGGTGTTGACCTACGGATTTCTTAGTGCACGCTGCGGATATTGTGGCAACCACAAAGCCCGACAGTGTGGGTGTAAGGAGGTGTCCCACTTCCCCTTCATTTGGGTGAACGGGTCACCACACCTGGGGGACCTCTGTCTTACCACTAGGCACGTAGGCCGTATTCACGCGGGAGCTCTACCCTGAACACTAGAGCTAGAGGAGGGCGATCTCTCTTGTACTGAGCTCTCATCCGCCTTTAGTCCCGTACCCAGGAAAGGGGATATCTCGACGGACACTGCGTTGGGGGAGGCTCCTGCAATAGAGATCGGGCACTCCGCGCACCCCGCTACACATGTTTGTGGTCTCTTAGTGTGAATGGTTACAATAGGGCTGCTAAATATTGGTGTACGACTGTCTGTTATATATGACGTTGGCCTCCAACTGTCTGCTACATATGAAATGTCCTTTTTCAAACTACGTAAAACCCAGGAACTTTTTAAAAGCGGCAGTTGTGAGATAATATTAACTACTTAAATGTGATACAGTTATCAATCGTAATCTGAAACCTTTTTGTATTTCTAATATATTTTTTACGATTTACAGTGATTCATTTGTTTATTCGGATTTTTTGGGTTTATTTATTCAAATTATTTAGGTTTTTAATCAAATGTCAAATTTTAATGTAACAGACAGTTCTTTAATTAGCTCGCTTCTCATCAAGTGTGCAATGTATGATCAAATAACATGAAAATTAAAACATAGTTTGATGTTACGGATTAACAGCTTAAGCAATCGGGTCAAGCCAAAACAGCTAATGATACACATGGTGCTTGTGAGTCCACCTGATATAACTTTTATTCATAGTTTGAAAACATTATGAATTATTGTTCGAAGTACTACCCGGAATAGTTGTGGTTCATGGACTGAACCAATAGATTTTAATAAGGCTCTGCTTGATGGTCACATTTAGCTTTAAGGTATATGAAAAAATGACGTTTCTATAACGTTGAATATACTTTTTAACCTCCGTATATCAAACCTGGATCTATTGGTTACGAGCACAGTTGAGGGGCAAGAAGTCAATTTTAACTGCTGCTGGGATCTTTAACGATCCTCGCAAAGCGCACCAATAGCAAACAATACAACACCATATTCACATTACAAGTATATATATTTAAATATGATTGAGTTGTTTACAATGAGATATGAGTCGATTTGGATTGATTTGCGCCAGAATTACTGAAATTGGGTGAATTGTGGTTTTACTACTTTTATTGGCTTCAGCTTCTCAAACACCCAATTGACGTTACAGGTATCTATTATAGTTCTGAATGACTATGCTTGTTAGTGCCACCCTTTTTGTCTAGGCTTTAATGTTACAGTGGGAAACCGTACTCCTCATGTATATACTGGCAGGTCAGCTTATGAATAGCGAAGATCGTAACTACCAAAAGGATTTGTTTAACTACCACATTCATATGTAAAGTTATACGTAGGAGAAAATACTTTTCAGTGTTGAGTAATTACCAAAAATTTTTCATTAGTTGATAGAACAAAAAAGATTAAAAATTCTGTACAGCGCAAAGCTAGTTATCTCATAACCTCTACAATTAGATATGGAAGGCCCGTCGGTTTAGGAGGTAGACTAATAGTGAAAGAGCCTTTCGGGGTTGCACCCTCCGACTTTATCGCCGAATATACCCCAATTTCTGCTGCTCGGCGGCCGGCGGGTGGGGGGAGGGAGGGTGCGAATCCTTAAGGGGTGTAAATATGGCTTGGAGAGGGCCGACCCGATGGGGGTAAGCCTATTCTCACCCGTGCCTCATCAACACCTGTGCTCTTGTTTATAAAAATTGTTCTATCAGTGCTTCTCAGCGTTTAACAGAAAATGTAAAGCTGCGTATAGCTCTACAGCAGAACTTTTATAACATTCACAACAGAATGTTAAGTAGAAAATTTTACTGGAATATATGGATATGTCTGGAATCGAAGCTGTTCCATTCTACGCGGTTAGAGTGTAATAGCTAACAGGACTTCAGAAAATGCCCGGCCTAAAACGACATGCAGTTAGCAAGAGACCTCCGTTTGGGAATGCCTACAAATATATTGTGTTAGCGCCATGGTTTGCGGGTCCTGGACGCTGGCTCTAGCTATTGCAATTTTTTCAGGAAGCCATGATCCACTATGGATAATATCCACTGCAAAGTTGTAAAGCTGGATCAGCAAATTACTAATTCTTGGGTCAGAGTGTCTGAAATCTGGCTCCTACGAAGTCGAAGATTGTCTCAATGCTTGAGTCAAAAAACCACCGATTCAGACTGAGCCAAATGTGACTCGAAGGTGGCGAGTCAGGCTGAGACCGACATAACTACAGTCAAACTTGACTTGGCAGTTTTTACAGTATGTCGTACGTTTGTTGTTAGTTGACGAAAAATGTTGGAATCTTCAAAAGCTTTCCGAGATATTTGTTTAGCAGTGTTCTGTAATAAAACGCGAACAAGAACACAGATTTTATCCGACACGCTTCCGCTGTAAAGGTTCAATTAATTAATTATACAGTAAATTTGAAATATTTAATGTACTCAAGGTTTACCCATGGTAGATTATCGGCTATCATCAAGTAGGAGGTGAGAAAATTTTTTGCGAAACCAAGCACGGTTACGTTTTCGAAAAATTCAAGGTGTTTGTGCATGTTCCTACACATTTCTCACTCAGTCTCTATCACCAAATTTGCCTCCTAACAACGGAGACCACTCAATAGCAGAAAGCATAAATAGTAAATCCAGCAATGTATCTACCCATCAAGATATCAATGCATCAGAGCCATCGATTTGACCACTGGATAGCGAAAGCATTAAATAGTAAATCCGGCAATGTATTAGCCATGGAATTACAATCGTCATAGAGCAGCATCAAATTTGACCACTCAATAGCAAAAAGCGTAAATAAGTAATCCGGCAATGTTTCCCCATGAACATCCAAATGCATTAGGAGGACCATCGAATTTGACCACTCAATAGCAAAAAGCATAAATGGTGATCAGGCAATGTATTAGCCATGAAGATACAATGCGTCGGAGCCATCGATTTGACCGGTCAATGGCGGAAAGCATAAATAGTGATCCGGCAATGTATCCTACGCATGAAGGATTCAATGCGTAGGAGACCATCTCTTTGACGGCTCAATGGCAAAAAGCATAAATGAGTAATGCGCAATGTGTCACCCATGAAGATACAATGTAGTTGGAGCGCGTGGATTTTGACCACTGAATAGCAAAAAGCATAAATAGTAATCCGGCAATGTAGTTAGCCATGAAGATACAATGCGTGGGAGCCAGTCGATTTTGACCACTCGATTAGCGAAAGCGTAAAATAGTAATCCGGCAATGTATTGCACCCCATGAAGATACAATGCGTCGGAGCCCAGTCGATTTAGACCGCTCAATAGCAAAAAGCATAAATAGTAATCCGGCAATGTATCACCCATGAAGATACAATGCGTCGGAGCCAGTCTATTTCTGACCACTCAATAGCAAAAAGCATAAATAGTA
>JASANE010025320.1:0-73370 GCA_030248225.1 Trileptium ribeirensis | reverse complement strand
ATTGCTGCGTGATTTTTGGGGTTCTTTGGGACCCGACCCGAGTCCTTTTAGATCATTTTTTTCGAGGGGAAGATGTTAGGAGTGATTTCAAGATTTCCAATGAGCTATCGCGCAAATGAATCCGTCCAGCCAAAGTTGAGTTATGCGTGTCACCCTAAAAACCCAATAACAGACATTGTCAAATTTCACAATGGTCACGGCTAGTAATAATTATTCGCTCAGCTCGTTTCACACTCACAATGCAAATTCATGCATACAATCACGGATTTGACCAGGGCTAGAGCTTTCAAGGAAAATACGCAAACCAAAATGAACCATACAAGCTATACAATCGAATATTAAAATATGTGCATTGAAAAGACTTAGTAGGCATGTGGTTCCTCTTGATATTTCCTGCATAAAGAACATGTCAGTGGATATATTTGGGTAGGTCTTACATAGCATTTAACAACGGTAAGCCATGCGACTTTACAATATCAAAGACGTGTCATAACGCATGCGCCATTAAATTAACAGCCGCATCCCCGGTTTTTACATGCACCTGGCACGTGGCGTTTCCTAACCCGCGGCGCCTATCCACTATACGCGTCCCACACCCCTAGATTTATGCTCTCCCTCTTCCGCCGCGATTTTTACTAACAGATTTTCCGGGCAATTTTTTAACAATTCAGCTTTTTGAATCGACTTTTTTATACAAATATCGTGCATGTAGTTCATAGGTCTTCGATATGCTGTTGTATATCCAATTTATAGTACTTACTGCAGTACTAAATATTTAATATGTAACAAATGCGATTGCAGCCAGTGAAGTACGTATTTTTTGGTGTAAAAATCATCTCTCTAAATGGATCGGCGGACCGCCGACCTCTGGAGTCGGTCCGACCGCCGAAACCATTCCTCGAGGTTTGGGCCCCAACGAAAAACCGATGATGTATATTTACTGAAATAAAATAATGTTGTACAAAGAGCGAAGCCAAGAGATTGGTTTTCAGTTCCCAGCTGAAAATGCAATATTTGAATTCGTTATGTAGTGAGTAGAATGGTCGTAGTGAATAATACTCACTGGCCAGACTGGTAAATCGCGACGGTGTCCGTTTCTGTGTTTTTGGGGTGACATCGGTGCATAACCCAACTTCGACTGGACGGATTGACTTGTGCGACAGCTTATTCGAAAGCTTAACATCACTGTTTGTGCACTTTAGTTAGACGCAAAAACAGTTTCCAACACTTTCACGTCATAAAAGTGGGCCAAATGGGCATGAGTCAAAACGGGGTCAACAAAACGTGTTATGGATTATATCTCCACAACTAATGAAGATATCGTAGCCAAATTAGGCTGATTTTGTAGGACAAACAGCTATATAAAGCTGAATCATGCTTCTCTACGTGGCTGTTTTAGGATTAAGGATCTGAGTTAAAAGCGGTTGTTATATGAACCCATGTGACCCAAAATACACGGAAAGGACAACATCTACGCTACCGCTTGAACTGTATTGGTGTTATTGGTATCATTTTGTAGACCATTTCAATTTCTATACTATACATAGTATTTTGCTGTCGCTATTGTCCACCTGGTTTCCTGAAACCGGGGGAGAAAAGATCGTGTGTTTCCCTTGCTTTTCAGTTTCCTTCCCCGGTCTGACCTGCTTCCCCCGCCCCTGATTCGATCGCTATTAATTTTTGAATCAGGGTGACTCCATACTGATTCCGACTGCCCTGCGAGGGGACGTGGAGAAGCCAGTTTACGCAGCAAGGCTGGGTCAAAATGGAGTTTCAGAGGGCTCTGTGCGGTTACCTTTCTTGAATAACGGGATTGTTCCACCGGTTCGCCAGCCTTCCGGATTTTTCTTCTGCTGCCGATTGGCCGATATTGAAAAATACCCATATTCTCTATAAATCAGATCTGTGGGTCATTTCACGCTACGATGTCCTTTTGCCCCAGAAAAAATGACTAATGATTTTTGGCTCCGATTATCTTCATTTTTACACCCTATGACGAAAAAACGTCAAAGATCCCTAACTTGAGGTCGTTATAGTAAATTTTTAACCGTTGTTATGCTATGGCTTCCCAAATACACCCCCCTGCTGCTCAGCAAGGTACCATAAAATGACCTCTGGTATGCTCCAGGTTGCATCCAGCCTCGATTTTGTGATCGTATCTCGTGCAGCCCGTCAGCGCGGTCAAAACGTTGTTATGCGGAACTCCGTACGTCAAAAATTAAGCTTTTTATGCCTATTCTTGGGTCAAATTTATCACTTTTAAAACACGGGGGTGCCGATTTATACCGGTTATTAAATGGAAACGAAGCGGCCATAAACGGTAGCTATTTATATGGATAGTTTAGCTTGGGGGAAGTGTTATGCAAAAAAATTCACAACATACCCTTTGCCAGATATGTTAGGTAGCTGGTGGTCGGGGGAAGGTAAAATTTGGCGGGGGGGGGGGGGTAAAAATGTTAGATGGCCAATTCGACCGTGTTTAACTAGCATAGTTAACTTGAAAACGGTATGTAAGATGTTCCATACCACAATTTCCACTATGAGGGTACAAAATGGCAGCCCATATCAACTGCCAGTGTACATGCCTGAGACCATGGTGGGGGGGGGTAAATTTAGAATTTTTTCAAAAAATAATTTTGCAGCATATGTCGTCGAAATGTATTGCCACAATGTATTATGAACCAAAAGCGCGAAATTTCCTCGAAATAACATCACATGTTCGATTTTTCCACATTTTGGTGGTGGTCGGGGGCGGGTAAAAGTGTGGTCGGGGTCGGTAAAAGCCTGAGATCAACAGGTCGGGCGCGAGATAGAGCTCAGGTCGTTTTACCATTCGCTTTGTGATTGGAAAGAACCATAACAGACAAATTAATTGACTTCTATTGACTCCACCATACCCCTAACTAGCAACGGTCGGGGGGGTAATCAAATGTGCTAAAATCGACCTTTTGCCTAGCGCTGGGGTAAGTAACAGCAAGCACCTGGGTTAATATTTTTTCAAAAGGCACTCAGGGGACAGGTATGATATATGAACAACGTTTATGTACCATGCATAAGTAACGAGCAATGACCAAAAAAATAATTTGGTCGGGGGTGGGTAAAACTGGGGTTCATACCGTATCTACAGCTGTCACTCTCCATGATTGGAGTAGATTTGAAAATCGTGCAATTAAAAATGTTGTATAGACCTGACTAATCCTGCATAGAAAAGAATTTGGGTCATAACTTCGAACACGGAGCCACGACACTACCCGAAAAAAAGAGGTCGTAAAATTAGTCATTACGATTTTTGTCAATTTGGGACTTATGTGAATGTCCAGCCTCTTACGGCATGCGTGAAACAGAAAAATTTTTTTGTTTGACCTAGCTAAGTAATGAGGCTTCCTAGCGTAAATAACATTTTTACCAGTTTCCTGCACGTTTATGTGCTACTGGCCAAAATATCCAGTTTACCCCCCCCCCCCGACCAAAAGGTCATCGTAGCGTGAAATGACCCCTGTGCATGTATACATACATGCAGACATGTTTTTATACTTCCTAAAATGCATGTATAATTCGTTTGTCACTATTGTTGTTTTTAATTTTGACGGGGATTGACACCTGAATTAGTAGGAATGCTGATTCAGAGGAAATTTTGTAATTTGAGATAGAACTGGACTGTATCATATTATAGCTCATTGTGGTGAAGATTGAGTATTGATGGACTTTGGTGTCCATTCCCCCATTCCGAATTTTGATTTTAGGCGCTGAAATAATAAGTGCCTGCTATTTGTTCATCGTCGTCCCTTAACTTCACCGTCTCATTAACTATACCCGAAACTCATCGACACTTGCCACCCTTAGATGTTGAGATGCTGCGGAGTCTCGGCGAGTCTCGTGTCTCATAAAGGAGACGCCTTCATAAACCCTGAGATTCGCCGTCTCAACAGTAGGATCCTTCATCGACGAGGTGCGTTCGGAGTTGTCTTTTACTACATTTTGGCAAATGGCTGCTGATTCAAACCTATTGCGCTTCCAAAGCTGCTTAATCCATCTCCATACCGCAACCCCGAGCAGCTGGAATAGTTGAGCTGTCATTTTCCAGCTAGAATACAAAATTTTTGACACTGCTGAAGCAGGAGGGCAAATAAGGATATCTTTGAGTACAAGACTTCCTGGGCTGACAAATTAAGGGCATGATGACAATGATAGTTCTCTCCGGAACCCTGAAAAGTAGACACCTTTTTGTACTGCGTTCCAGCATTCCCACCGCCCAGCCATGTTTCCGACGAGGTAACCCACGATTATATTTTCGTAGAAAAAATATTGACATGTGAATTTCAAGGTCGATCCCTGGGCCTCCCAGGATTAGATCTTGCCAATTATTGTCCCATTCATAAACCACAGAAATGTCCCGGCAATAGTTGTACCAGTCACATACCGCGTGCTCCGAAACCCCAACTTCATCCACAACGAAACCGCTCCGTAAATTTTTGATGAAAACGACCATAATCAGTAGAATTTTATCGAGAGACAGTTTATGATTAAAAAACAAAGGATTAACACGAATTGAATATTTCTTTCGACAGTTTTTACTGTCGGAACACTGCCATTCTAAATTGTCCTGACGCACCATATCACCCCTCTTAGCCAAATAGCAAGGGATCCCACAGTCACAGATATAAGTAGCTATTATATACTAATTAACCCCAGTTTGGCCGAGTATTCAATAGTACTATCATGATTTGCCATTATTCGGCAAACCTCAACAGATTTTACATTTAACTCTCCAATTCCATGTTTCCCGATGACATTATCTGGTGCAATAATATTATATTTATAATTTTTTGGTCTCCCGCGGGTAGCCATATTTCAAATATATCTGAAAAAATACCCAAGCCTAAGCTGTTCTTCCACTGAAAATGACGTTCCAATCCATCAAACATATCTAACCAAATTTCAAAATATCCATTTTTCGATATTTTAACCCTGCCTGGTTATATATTGTTACGGGGATATCAAGAACAATGTGCATAGGTTTTTCGGTACGCTGAATACGATGGTTTGGTTATCTAGAAATATAAATAATATTTCATACCTTTTCAGTGGTTCTTAAGTGGCTTCGGATCGACATGTCTGTCTTAAGTTGGTTGGTTGGGTATATTTTGCTTTCAGAACCATGTCGTAGCCTGAACAAAATTTTTGACCTTATATCATGAAAATTCACAAAATAGGTAGATTTGATACCCTGTGGAGTTGCATATTTTCCTGAATAGTTTTAAATTCAAACAATAAACTGTTTATATGCCGAAACTTGCGCTTTTCGTACGAAATTAGGTATTTAGTCATAGCTGTTTGGACTTTGCTTACATGTTGGTGCTTTTTGGCAATCTCGCATCTCTAACTTCCAGCATTCTCTGGTTGACTTCTGCCACCCCACATAAATTATTAAGATGCCCAAAATATCACTTTGAATAAATTAGTTTTAACTATATATACATTTAAATAATGGCTAATATTAATTCAAATCTTTCACTAAAATATACTTAATCGTAGACTTAATGTAAGCGTATGCCATAAACATCGGTGCTAAAGTATCTTATTATTTATATATCATAAAATTGAACTGTAATAGTCAGTTGCAGAGGCCAGTACACAGTCTTTGAATTTTAAATAAATGATTGAAATTTTAGATTATAGTTTTTCATATCCATATATTTCTATATATCCCACAAGTTTACCCGGATATCTGGATATGGTAACCCATATTCCTGCCCATTGCTAGGAATGACTTAACCGGTTCTCATGATCTTGGGCTCATTCGAACCGGCATAGTCCATTTACTGTGTACTCCCCGAGCGTTTTTTGATTTGGGGTCTGGTTCCGGGGTCAACGGTTAAAATGTGGGGTTTTTTACCACATTTTAGTAACCTTCACGGAAGCAAGGATATTTTTATCTTAACTTTCGAATTTTTATCTGTGGTTGGTTTTATTATATAGTAAAATGATAAATGCCGATGCCTCTTTTTTGTTTTTCGACTAAGGCTCTGGTTCTAGAGTATGGCGTTTGAGGTATGGTGCCCCAATGATTCCTCGACCCAAAATTCGAAAATTTTTCTGACGTCCTGAGCGGATAAATAAGTTTCACTTGCGGGGTTTCGGGCATGGGAAACTCATAGCCGGTGTTGGTTTTGCTGCGTGACTCATGGTTCCATGAGTACGGTAGTATGACGCCCCCATGGTTCGGGGTCATATACCAAAATAAAGGTTTTTACCTCATTTTAGTATCCTTTACGGAAGCAAGGTTATTTTATCTTAACTTTCAATTTTTTTCTCTGGTTACTTTTGTTCTAACTTGTGCGGTATTGTGTGATATCCACTTATAGGATATCGACGTATGCTATCGAGAGCTGATTGGCTGTGCACGCATAACGCGTAGGTGTACCTATGCTTCTGCAATCACGATAGAGTTACTAGTTTTATTGAGATTATCAATTCTGAGTATGTAATTTAGACAGACGTTCACAACTATTATTGATCATTAAATTACAAAATGAGCCGACGAATAGCTGTGTTGATTGAACTTTTGAGAAGATATACCAGATTATTGTGATCGCAGCAAGTGTATAAATGATAAATGCTCTACAAAATGAGAAGACCCATATTCCTCGTGTGCTTGAGGTATCCCCAAACAGACAAAGTTGAGTAACCCTAAAACGGGCATTACCAATTTTCGCACCTAACACGGCAATCAAATTTCTTTGCTTCGATAGTTTCCTCCCTACGCTCAGAATTCAATTATTATTTGTTTGTTTTAGGACACCAGTGCTCGTTGCTGCAGTATTGTTACCGTCTGATCAAATTTTTACCGACGTATCATACTACTGGCTGAACTTCTTCATGGAAAAAGTTAGTTCCTGAATTTACAGAAAACCTGAAAAACGTTTAGAAGGCGGATTTTACTGTTTATATTCTAGCATGATTTTATTAGTATTTTTTTGATATATTTTATGAGATCTGTCACCCGAGTTGGGTTTCACAATTACCATTTGAAATTTCGCTGAGACAGTATATACAGTAAGATTTCTAAATTTGCAGTGACTTTACATTTTTACAGTATCGTTTTGTTCAATACCTACTTTTAGCTAGATGAAAGCACTTTTGGACAGTGGTAACGTGTGCTTTTGCCATTCCAAGGCTAAACTAAATTGGTTTTGCAGTTTACGATATCAGTGATAGGAATGCCATCATCGCTTGATCTGTTAGAAAATATTTTGCATCAGTTGAAATAAGAAAATTTTTCCCAATTTCATAGTGCATTATTAGTTTATTTTAGCAAATTTCATTTACGTATAGTAACAGTTTAACTAGAAATCTAAGGATATAAGATTTTTGTTAATAGACGCTATACGTGTTCACACTTAGCATTGGCCTCGTTATTATGTAAACTGACTGTTTGTCCGCTGCAAACAATTACTTTCTTACAATTTTAGCATTAACGTTGCCAATGACTTTGTAAAATTGCATATATTTATTTGGAATGTTAGCATTTATTTCTTTTTGGAACATATCGTTTATAAGTATTGTTGTTTGTCATTATGTAGTAGGGTCATTTCACGAAACCATGTACTTTTGAAACACCACTTTTTGAAGCCAGAATGAAACGTTTTCGAATGTACAGTGTCTAGACCCCTTCCGATGTAAAAAACCTTGAATTTTTCGAATATCGATGTCTCTATGCAAAACGAGCTACCTGAAACCTGCTGCAGGGGTTGGAAAGGGCCCCCTGGGGGTCAAATTTTAATCCGAAATAAGTCATTATTCTGTAGGCTGACGGAGTGACACGCGAACCATGCTCTGTTTTTATGCAAGTCGGACCAAAATGGTCCTCGTCAAGCCATTTGGAGCACTTGCGACCTAAAATTGATGCTGCTAGGGCATTCTTGGGGTTAAAAATCGACCAATTTAGAACAAGCCTGTCGCAGAAGTTTTTCTAGCGCAACGGAGACAGCACCTACAGATACCATTTTATGCTCACAAACCAACCATGAGCGGGGGACGGCTGAGAAAAAATTCCAGGCAGATCCTTAGGCCTTGTAAAAATGGCACCCCGATATGTAGAGTCGGGGGGCTACACCACAGGTCGGGGGGAGGCTACGCCTGAGGTAGGGGGGGCTACAGCTTCCTACAACATGCAACGAACCAAACTTTAGCTACTTCTATACATTCTAGATGTAATCTGGTGTAAAACAAATACAATTGATCTATGACTAGCTTACATTTAAGTGATGATACCAAGGACAATGCGTGTAATAGATGTGCGGGCAGGCAGAAGGATTCCCTAGCTGCCCAGTTAACAGCACGGCCCCATATCATAGTGCAATGATGATGAACTTATATACTAATATGATTCTTGCGACCTTCGATTACTTGTATTATACATGCGGTCGGGGGGGGGCTACATTTTCATTAAAAATTTTTAATAGATGGGTCTATTCTAGTGGGGCTTTACTATGTTTATATCCGGCCTATTGTAAGACTGTATGCTAAATTTGGCTTTTTTAAATTTAAGTTTGGTCAGGTCGGGGGGGGCTACATTTTGCATACCCCATTTTTGGCATTTTATGACCTTCGACCTCATAATGAAATAACACATGGACAGACGCTGATATTCTTTTTTTTCAATAACACCTGTACTGATTACGATTACCGTTATATAGCATTTTTGGCGCTAGTGCACTTTGACGTTATTTACCAGCGTCTGAAAGCTTCCAGATTTGACCTTGGTCGGGGGGGGGCTACATGTCACGAAAAAAATTTTTCGGAAGATTGACGTCAGCTTCAGTGTCGATGCTTACTCCCAAGTTTTTCCGGAAAAATTAGCAAATACCAATGGATCACAGTGAAATGAAAACACACATATATATCACGTGCTAGCGATACGGCGAACGTTTATATTGGGACATGTGTTTTTGGCTTCATTTGGCCAACCCGGGTTGAGGGCCTCTGGCTCCTGCTATGTTTGGGGTACAAAGGTCCACCATACCTCGTTATGATCGTCGGATATGCTATTACTATATCTCACAGCGACATTAAATTTCCTTACAAAAGACTGGTGGTATGGGCCAAAAAGTGCCGATGTAGCCCCCCCCCGACTAAAATGACATGGTTTCGTGAAATGACCCAGTATTTATATTTTTTACGGATTTTAATAGTTTTTTTCTTAATTTCGACATTTAACTTTATTTATTGTTTAATTTTCAGAATATTCGAGGCGGAGTTCGTAGATTAATCGGTCATAGCTTTGCTAGCTTTGGTTTTCATGCGGCGGTGATAATTGGTCTAGTTTTTTCCGGTAAGCACATAATGAAGTATGTGACTTGGGTTGGCGTGATGTTTGCAGTTTGTCTATGTAGCATTTTTTCATCAATCAATCTGTTGCAAAAATATGAAAGTCTGTTGTTTTATATATGGCGACGAACATTTTTTGTTTAAGTTCAAACGACCGAAGCTTTTACATGTTGGGAAACATGATAGCGCGGAACTTGATTTTGTGCAACAAATGAGCCTTTATAAGAACATATAAATGCCTTGCTACGCGGTTCTTTCAGGACGCAGTATGTGGGTCAAAAGGTGTTTTAAATGGCCTTTGAGTTCCTGAAAGAATACGAATTTTAAGTTCACAATACGACAACCACAACGTCATTCCCAAAATAACCAATTCCGCCATTCTTCTTATAGTCTCAGAACCGTCTGTGAAGACAACTAGCTTTGGATCATACTTTGACCAGGCTGCTTCTGCTATGTGTAATAAAGCACTTGGAGCAATTGTAGATTTGTTGGCAATGCTGTCAATTTTCGCGAGATGATACTGTAGTTCGCCGGCTTTCTTGGCTTTTGAGGGCTCAGAACGATCGATATTGTTGGACTATTTCTGAGATCTAACTTGGCTGCTTGTGTACTTGCTAGTCTTCGGAGCCCCATCGTGACGCTACATTGTCCTTGTGTCGCGAGTTGCCACGGAGTTGTCTGCGTTGCAGAGCTGGGCCAAATCTGGTTTTATTTAGATGGGCGTATAGGTTCCAGAATACACGAAACGGTAATATCTATGTAACTAATCGAGCTATATGAGTGCTATTGGTCTGGTTTTGTCCAGAATATTCATCTATATATATATATATATATATATATATGTGAATATAAGTGTGCTTCTAGGAATGTAGTATGCTGCTATTGCTATTATTTACGCTGCAGGGTTGGATCAAAATGATCTTTCACATGGACCCGTGATAACCAAATAGAAAACTGCAATTTATCCGCAACTGCTTAACGTAAAGGTCTCATTTTGTATAGTAATTTACCCTCCAGCTGCAAATTGTGGGTCTCTAAATACGCATCAAGATGTTATATCTCTTGAATTATTTGAACAATATGGCTGATGTTAGGCTCATTTTGTAAGTTGAAGACGTATATACATGTGTAGCACGGTCTCCGTGCAGTATGGAAAACCTGGAATTATCACCTTACAAAATTAATATAAATGTGTTGCAACATTGCATCTATTGCATGCATATAAATACATGCAATTCTTTTTTACCTAAATTTATTGTTGGTATTGTTGTATTATTATTATTGGTTATGATTGGTATGGAATTTTTTTGGGTCGATTGGAAGAAAATTTAACAAATTTCCGCGGGAACCCTGGTGTACGTGTATTTAAATTGATATTCAACACTAAGAATTCACCACCTCGCGATAAGACAAGCTACTACTTTAATATTATATTCTCAGAATTGCATCTAAACTAGTTCCTTGTCTTATCGCCAAGATGATGCATTCTGAGTCTTTAATATGTAATTTGGAGAGACATGCACATCCATATTGAGTACTAAATTACAAAATGAGCCATTGAATCGATCAGTTCATGCCCGATTAATGTGCACGCAATGTGAAAAAGCACATAGAGGATAAATTAAAAGCAAGTGAGACCATAAACACCAATATGCCTTCAACGGTTGCGGAGATATTAATATTTTTTGTGGTTTGTGTCCTACGGTCCATTGAAAAACCTTTTTGAATCGTTTTGTCCAAACTGAAAAATACTGTTTTGATCCATCCCGGCAGTCTAAATAATGACAATAGCAGCACACCATTTGCGGCTACATAGAAGATGAATTGTTCTAAAAAATGCATCCAAAAATGACAAACACCCATATATACCGACGGTTGTGGAGCTATTACGATTTTACTATATTTTGGGTCTCGTTCGCCCTTTATTAAAACGCTTTTCGGCGTTCTGGGTGCAGCAACTTAAAGGAACGAGCAAAAGTAAATTTTGAGGAAAATTTTAGCAAAGCTACAATGCATACCCGCCTTATGTGCACACGACCATGTATAAATGTTATATAAAGTTAATTTTTTTTATATTTTGGCCCTAACGTTAGGCTACTAAATGACCAAATAAATAGTTGTATAAAACACAACACATATTTTTGTAGAACTGCTTGGGCTATCATTGAATTCTTGGTTGCATACTCATTGCGGGACTACTTCAGTATAGGGTGACGCCAATTTACAGGCGCACCCATTTGGGGAAGACTCAGAATATACATAGCACTTGATCCTGTTTGTGGCCAATACCCGACTGACATATTGAGGAGAACCACGGAGGCGCTGTACGCCCGAAGAGCGAAGTAATGAGGTAATAATATATAGCTTATGTGTTTTGCAGGTCTGGCCGATATTTATCGCGATATTACAATTAGCTTGGCGTTGGTTTGTGTCGTTAATCTGACGGTTGTTTACGCAGTTTGGCCCGTAAAGCTGTTCTACTATTGTCAGGTATTGTAGCACACAATTTATATTATTTTGAAGTGAAACACGCAGTTTCGGTAAATCTGCTCGATAGCGTTTCTTTAAATGTTGATAAAATGTTGCGTTTATTACATCTGGAAATCCCACCCAGAATATTAAGTCACGTGGTGTACAGTACCGGTCTATGTTACTGGTCTAGCCTTTCATAATTTATTGACTAAGTCACAACAGTGAACTGTAAGAACATTCGTGATTGACTGTAAGCTGTCACTGGCAGCTAACTCTAAGTTCGGGACAATGTATATATATTGTTTATTGCTGTGATGTTCAGGCTTTCTGAAATTTATGATTTAGCATTTTTTGACGAAAATGAAGAGTTTGTTTGCATGTGTACATACAATGCGTAGCTTTTTCTCGAAACTTTATAGCAAGATTTTGGCTGTGTTTACTTGATATATTAGTGTCATTAGCGCAAAATTACTTTAAACTTTATTCTTCAATACATTTCGTCAACGCAATTGTAACGTTAGGTGTTTAGCTTGAGCAAAGTCTGGAGAGTAATTTGTAATGTTGTTCTATTTATGCCGACTTAAAAGCCCTCTGCAAAGGATTTTGTTGTACCTTTCTTCAGAAACAAAATCGTGTCGGTCAGGCTGTATTCGAAAATGCGCTATTGCATACACCAGCAGCGTACTGCAGCAATCCGTGGCATTTCGCTGCACAAGCTGTAATGGTTAGTGATTCCAACTCTATGAGAACTGTAATGTATAAGAAACCTCAGAACACGTTGCTCTCATCAGATGAGCAGATTCTGCTGTCGTGTTACTGAGTCTAGGAAACTTATATAATGATCAGGATCATTTGGATCTTACCGTGGCGGTATCAAGAAAAGAGTAAGATTTGCCATGGAATGCGGCAATTTCTGATCTAATTAGAGTGGGATCGTGTAATGGGCCATTTATAATTTATCCCTACCTTGATATTTATGTATCTAACTATCTATCTTATCCTATCTGTCTGTCTAATCGTGTAATTCTCATTCGGATTATGATATCTCCAGTATGGGCCCGTGTAACGTATATAATCTTGCCCGCATACAACTTTTCGCACCGTTCACTTATTTCATTCTATGTATTTACCTGTTGGCCAATGATTAACAGTTTGTTAGTTTCTAGCTTTATGTTAGTAAATGGAGAAAAATGTTTTCAGACAAGTAGTTGGACTAGTGCATGTTGTTGAGTCAATTGACCTCTGTGTATTAGAACCGGAAGCGCGTTGCGCCAGATAGTCATATGTTGCACACGTGTAATAAATATTCAGCCGTTTAGGCAGAACATAGTTTTATGGAGTAAGAGCGTATCTATTAGTTTCACCAAGACTGCATAAGGGAGAGTATATAACTTCGCAGCACTCTAATGTTAAACCATGACTGTTGACACGAGTGTTTTCGGCCTGGTCCCCCATTTCTGGAGGGTGGGTCACCGTGCACAGACCTCTCCCAGTTTCAGGCTGGGGGTATGTCAGACCCCCAGTTTAGGCGGAGGCGGATGATCAGACTGCCACCCTACCCCTTAAAACTGGGAGGGGGTGTATCCAGTGATGGGCCTCCAGAAATCGAAAACGCCAGCGTCACCAAACACGGATTAACACTAGAGTGCTGGGAATACACATACTCTTCCCTTATGCACTCCTGGTTCCAGTAAGACTAATCCATTATGAACAAAAAATAATTTATAATTAATAAATAACAGAAACTAATTGTGTCTAAGCTAAATGCAAACACGTCATCTTTCATTGGTTCTGGGAAAAGCATGCGTGTTGCGACTACAGAGATAGGCCGGAAATTATCTTTTTAGTGTTGCATTTCGTCATGTAGCTTCCGAAAATATAAGCTATTTAGCAATAGTAGAACGTCGAGTTATTTGCCGCGCAGTTGGATTTCCACAGCAACAACCACTAAAAACGTCCTTGTAGCGTTGGAAATGTTTTTTTTTAATATCTGCAATAACAAAATATTTAGAAGTTATAGAATTTTAAGTTACTCTCCGGAACGTTGCAGTTCCGCACTAGCAACTGGTAAGCATGGTTGCACCATTGGATTTCTTTGTGTAATTTCTGGAAATACAGGCAGTTTAGCACCGATAGTATTTTGGGTTATTTGCCAGGACGTTGCATTTTCACAGTAACAACTACTAGGTATACCTCTAGCGTTGGATATCTTTATGCAGCTTCTGGAAGTACAAGCAGTTTAGCAGCAATATTATTTCGGGTTATTTGCCAGGACGTTGCATTTTCATAGTAACAGCTACTAGGTATACCACTAGCGTTGGATATCTTTATGCAATTTTTGGAAATACAAACTATTCACCGTTAATAGAACTTTGAGTTATTTGCCGGGCCGTTGTATTTTCATAGTAGGAACTGCTAAGCATATTTGTAGCGTTGGATTTCTATATCTAACTTCAGGAAATACAGGCTACTTAGCGTAATAGAATTTGTTTTGCTCGCCGAGATGTTGCTGAAAGAGTCCAACAGAAAAATGAACATACGCCGTATTAGAATTAGAAACTAGATGCTCCTTTGAATAATTAAGAATCGACTTTTACTTTCATTAGGTCCCGTGTCCTTTGCTCTAGGAGAAACGGATTTTGATCGAACGTGATTTCCTGGATTTTAACAAGCGATGTTGATTGACTTTATTATAAATGGAATCTTGCATCATTTCGGTTTCTTATCGCAGATCGTTATGCTTTTTCTTAAGTTTTTATGATAGAATACTGCTTTGCGTATGCTTAGGATGCGGTAGGTGTACACAATGGTTGCCAACCGAGAGTTTCATAATTTAGCTATCGGTTATAATTGCGGCTTATTTCAGGTCCTTGTTACGTGTATCATTGCGCGAATTATCCACGGAACAAGCTGTTATTTTGATGCCGTGTAAGTTTCCTTAAATTTAATTCCTTTGTGAAATATTATCGAACTTTGACCATAACTGAATGGTATAACTGGTATTTTGTTGATGTTTGAGATTTCATATGTCTTGTTTTTGTATTTTGATATTTTAATGGCACTACGATTTTATGACTTTACTGTCCTCATGTTTCCGAAAAGTGGTGGTTGGCATTCTCATTTTTTGGGGAAAAATTGAAAATTGTGACCGAGATAAATTTTGTTTAAAAATACTAATCATGTTTCAAATTTTCATATACTTTTACTGTCGTACAAGTATTTTTAGACTGTAAAACGACGTTTTTGGTATGAAATAGTGGTAATTAATGTTTAAAATTAATTTTGGATTTGTTGCATGCAGGTTTCGGGCGAGCGAGGGACATTGGGGAAAATCTATCCAACATGGGCAAGATCTCACGAACATCATTTTGGGTTGGAAAGTCGTGGTGTTTCACACCATCACTCCCCCACTGTGAAAAGGACACCCTGAGTTTCCCTGCCCACATTGGGGGTACGGTGGGTGTGTTAGAAGAAAATAAACGTTTACTTACATTGATATCCCAAGCCAGCTATCGCAAAGCGTATGATCAATTGGGACGTCTTTGCCGAAACAATGGTCCTACGGATTGGCACAGCTCGAGAAATGGAAGTGATCAACGGCAAAAGGAATGACTATATGAGGTTCGGAGGGCACCAAACCGGACGCAGACGGACTATAAGACGATCGATGCCAATGGACAATGTATTATTGTGGCTCCGTTTATTCTCCTACGTTGATCTTGATTATTGTAGTCCATGTGCACATAGCAATCTAATACAATTACAGTATAAGTTTGAGCTCTCTAGTCCTGTGTGAATTAATACGCTGCATTGTTCGCTAACATCTATATCATGGTTGACAGTAGAACCATTGACTCCGTCAGCAATAACAACGCACGGCAGACTAGTTACACCAAAACATAGGGTGACATTATACAGCTTCCTTTCAGAATTCATTACGTACCAATATAATCGTGGATTACACGACACTCCCACAAAACAAATAGTTTTATAGCACATATTATACGTCGATATTATTAGCATCATTTAATTATGAAATTAATAATTACTACGGTTACAATACAAAGAAGAAAATTAGTTCAACTAGGTGACAGGAAATTATCCATAGCTGTAATACGAGCGTCCATTCGCGTTATACGATAACAACATTGCACAGAATTAGAAGCACGACGACAACGCGACATTACACAGTCCTTGTTTGATACACTGAACAATATTACTGGTATTTCCACGTTGAAATTGTTTAACACGTCGTTGCACATCATTGACCTCGTCCAGACAAAATCCCTCAAACGCCGCATCATCAATTTTATCTGGAGGGATGTCATTATTCGGTACTTCGTCTGTTGTCGTTTCGCTTGGTCGATTATCATCGAAATCAGTTGGATTCGTAGGAGAGCTGTGAGTTACATCTGCTTCGTCAATGACATAGTTCCTAAATCTGTCGATCTCCAAGGGATATAGGTTGTTCAGGGTTCTCCGAATGACGGCTTTATTTGGAAGAACGACTTCAGCGGAACGACATATTCCGTCGCTACCCGGTATCACTCGAATCACACGTGCTAATTTCCAACTGCCTCTTGGAGCATCTGTATCTTTGACTAGATCGACGTCGTCGGGGCTAGGTATGCCTTTGACTTGACTGTCCTCGCTCTCGTAAAGAAAGTAGGTACGCATCGTACCAAAGTTGCCACAGTGCGTTTAGACGAGTTTGTTTGAATTTCCATAGACGGATCAAGTTCTTCGCGGCGTCGCCACAGTGTCTGCCACTAAGTTCCGCATTCGTCTGAGGCATTCCAACTGAGAGATCGGTGAGAAAGTCGATTGGACGTAAGGCGCTCCCAGAAAGAAAGTCTTCGTAAACGTAGGTGATTGGCCGTGTATTAACAATTGCTTCGATTTCACAGCAAAGCGTGATAAACTCTTCATACTGCAGTAAACGACGTCCAATAGCAGCTTTCAAGGATCGTTTAACAATACCAACTAATCTCTCATAAAATCCTCCCTGCCATGGAGCAAGCTAGCTAGTGAACCTCCACTTGATGCCCCTGTCTGACACGTGCGTAAGAAATGATTTGTCGTGAACAACGTGTTTCCATATACGATCGACTACTGTATGAAACTGACCAGGGTTATCAGAAATAATCTCTTCAGGAACACCACGACGACTAACAAATCTAATCACGCATCTCAAAAATTCCGCTGCCGAACTGTCCGTAACGCATTCCAAGTGTATCGCTCTCACAGCCAAGCAAATAAACAAGTCCATATTTTTCTTGATTCGTTAAACATACGAAGCGTAACAGGACCCATGTAGTCTAACCCGGTAAACTGGAATGGGCTTGATCGTGATACTCGTTCTCGTGGCCAGGAAGGAATCGGTGGCAGGGCAAACGGCTGACCTTTCAATTTTCGACAGACTAAACATGATGAATACAGCTTCCTTTCAGAATTCATTACGTACCAATATAATCGTGGATTACACGACAGGGGGCAGGATGCCTCCAGTTTCCTGATTTCCTGTCTTCATGCCTCTCCACTGACCCCAAACAAACATGTTCAATAAATCCGAGATTTATTAATGTCTCTGTTTATATTTTTTATGTCAATTATTGTTGTTGATCATAAATTACTACCATTTCAAATCCTCAAATGCTGTTTTTATTATTTGTACGACTGTTCATATCTGAAAATATAGAAATATGTAGTATATGAGGAAAAATTTTGTTACCCGCGCTCTGAAATTTGGCCAAGAATGATGCCCCCAAAATTCCTCCCCCATTTCGGAACGCTGCGGAGATGCTAGCTGAGTGTTGTTAAAAATAAATTATAAATAGCTTATAAATTTGTGCTTATTATTGTATATTTGTTGACTGTAGAATATTGAGCATAACTAATGTATTGGTTGGCAGTCTGTTGAAAAAATCTGTGTCGGACGAAGAAGTTAAATCATGATAGGTTTTCATTATTTTTGATATTTCAAATTAATGTTAACATGTGAAATTCTTACAGTTTAAAATGTTATCTTTCCGAATCCTCGGTCGAATGAAATATAATTTCGTATCAGGATTGCTGGTTATGGTGGTCGCGTGGCCGAGTGGTTAGAGCGCCTGCTTCATAATCGTGAAGTCAGGACTTCGAATCCACTGGTCGCGCTAATCTCCTTGGGCAAGGGACTCAGCCACAATTGCTTCGCAGTACCTATGCGTTAAACAGGTACTAGGCTTTGGTATTGGCGGATATGATGATGGGTGGTGTAATGGGCAATCATCATGGCCAGCCTACACACAATGCTTCGGCATAATAACCCGGTTTGTCACCTAGTGCCAATTGCATGTGTTATGCATGTTTTGCTGGTTATGAATTCTATTTCATTTATTTGGAAATAATTTAAGCGTGTCCTAGTTAACGAGTAGACATTGACAGGTGGATGTATAAACTTTATAGAGATAGGAGCGATTTCATGGTAATTCACTATATTTCTATCTTTGTGTAAGCCGTTTTACAATGTGACTAACACCGGGGAAATCTGGTGATATGAGAAAAAACCGCGGATAACCAGGAGTTTTAAAGTTGCTGGTACAAAAAGATGGTAAAACCTAGGTAAATATTAAAACAAACCGGGTATATTCAAATAATTTTTTGTAATGTCATTTAGATTTGTTTGTATTAGTTTACCTCATGTTCGGTTTAGTGGAACCATTTGGCCTTTCCGAGCTTTTCCGTTAGTGGGGTATGCTAGGCTATCATTTTTCATGGTTTTATTTTTTGTTATGCTAGCAAATTTCTGTTTTCCTTTTATCACACATGTACTTGTGTTTTCTTGTTCATAATGACTATATGAAAACTGGCCTCTCCGTTATTGGGGGCCTTAGCTCCACCCCAATCGCCAAAATCCGTCATGTTCTCTAAACCCTACTCCAGACTATCCCCATGTTTAAATGTTTGATATTAATTCAGAATACACATTAATAAAATAAGGAGTTGACAAAACTATTTACTATATTTTGTGTAATTTATTTAAGATAGTTACGACTTTTAATAATACAATATGTGTCAAAATCGCCTCAAACAGATAAAAATATGCAAAAACAAGCTCAAAAACTGAAATGAACATGGGGCGCCCATGGAAATCATTCACATTTTGCGGCGAATGGAAAGGCCTGATATACAGCCTCGCGTAGCAGTATATATTATATTTGTAAAAGAGCCATTGAAGCACAGTGTCATTGCTTCATAATATATTGTCAATTTTGATACACTTTTTCTTTGTCATCTGTTAGGTTACAATGCGAACGAAACGAGCAATTTGGACGCGGTTTTTATGCGCTGTGCGTGGGTATGTCTTTCAATGTATGCCCTCTCGAGTCACTTAGTCTGGTGGAATAATGATATGATGAATGCTACTTTTGAAGGGTTGTAGACTGAAACCTCCTGATCATGCGGAGGGGAAGTAGGTTGGCTCAGAGGAGCTATAGCCGTTGTTGAGCAAATGGAATTGTTGCGAAAAGGGATAATTTTTAATGAAAAACTCCTGCATTTTATGCCAAAAAAGGTTATTGCATACAAAATTGTCGCTGGTCACCCATGTTTCAACATTTTGAAATTGTTCACAAATTGCTGAATCAAAAACAGCACTATTTAGCCTTCTTGGATTTGAAAACATCAATTAATGGTTTTATCTATATTGATTTTAGAAACCCTGTATATTTGGAAACAGCAGTCATTCCGCTAATTCTAGCTGTCTCAATTGCTGCGAACAAACTGTCGCCTCTTCCTGTCTCGTGGTATGGCAGAAACCGCAGTTTATCAGAGCCGCGCAATGCTGAAGTTGGCTTTTCGAGAGCAATTTCGAGACACAGCAGCGAAGGATTATCTGCTACATCGAGCGAGCTCGTGTCCCCGTGTTGCCCAAAAGAACAACTCGGATTGTACCTTGCAAAAACTGAGCTCGTTCGCGATGGTAAGACGTTTAAATAGCATAGCGAAATGGGTTGTTTATCGATACACATCCAGTAGGTCTTAGGTCCCAGGGGTATAGTGAATGTTTCGAGGGGGGTCGTTAGGGAGTATAAAATTTTCGAAATTTTTGGGACCCAAAGCTTTTCTAATTTTTGCGAATTTTCCGCCGATTTGGGCCAATTTTCACTTTATTTGTGCACACTCACCATTTTTATTTTATATCGATTTGTCAAAATTTTTCGCGCGCCTCCGGCTCGATTTGCGCGTGCGTACCCTCAGGAATGGGGTCAGGCTAACGGCCATGAGGGAGAACGGCCCTGCCCTCTTCCCTCCAGCCGAAGGGTTGGGGGTCAGAGTCTTATTTGGTGAGAGATATTCACACTCTCCCCTATGAGCATATGTGGTTACCAACGTTTTGAGTATCTAAAATTTCGATGCTCTTGTGGCTGTAGCAAAATATTTGTTAGAAAAATATTTCATATGTTTTTGACAATTTTCTGATAGCAGGGAAATTTAAAACATTAAATGGGTTTTATAAAAATGTTTTAAATCCATTCGTTTCGGTTGTATTCTCGCCAATGCTCAAGCTACGTAATATTGGCGTAAGGTGTTCAGCAATTTCCAGTTTTTTGTTTGGACTCTAATTTTTGCTATATGCGTTTTGGGTGTGTGCGGTACGTTGGTTATCAGCGCACATCAGTGTCCTCTCCACAGGACCAAAATTTTACCTGGACTTCTTTCAGCTGGGGGCCCCAACTTCAACCCAGGATGAACTGGAAATAACTGGTGGAGAATCTTCTCTAGTTTACCTGGCGGAAAACTATAACCCCTGATCAAACGGGAGTTTTATAATTACAATTTTTCATGTTTTTCATTTATTTAGAACATGTATCTCGTTGTTTTTGCATATTTGTTGTTCAAGTACTGAAGATGTGTATTTCTGCTGACCGCACTTTATTTTACTTCCTATTTTGTCATAAATATTCGAAATATAATGAGTAGTATTGAGTTTTGTTACAAACGTTCTTAGGACGATCATTTTTGGTATCACCTCTTTGGGGAAAGCCAATGTTCAGTGGGGGACATGACCTGGGGAGCCGCCGAAATCCTATGGCCCCTCTGTGCCGAGGCCAGCATTTTACAAGCATGAGGTTGCGTGTTCGAATCCAAACCAAATTCGCAAAGGTACAAATTTTTTAAACCGACTCGTGCTTCCTGGAGAGGAGATCATAACTCATGTTTTCACAACTTGTTTTGCCAATAATTATTGGGACAGCGGTTGGTTTTCCTAAACTGTAGGCACCACCGTAAACCTAATTGGAACTCCATATCGAACGGGGGTGGTGATATCGGCTCAGATCAAACGTGGGAGTTCCAGCTGAACTGGGGAGGAATAGAAAAACTTGGAAATTATATAAATAGCTGCATCAATAATGCAAATTATATAACGAAAATGTATCATATTGAATTTAAATGTTGTTAGACACACAGGGCGAAAAATTAGGAATTTTTAGTTCGTACGAAAAACTCACATATTTTTGCAGAAAAAGATGGGTCTATTTTAGGCTGGCTTAAAAGTACATGGTGGGGTGAACTTGGGGGAAGCCTAATTTTTGGTAATTTTGCTGCAGCAACTGTCAACCTAACATGTCGATCATCGCAATGCAACGTTGCTACGCAAACAAACATTGACGACCGTACGATGAGCTCGATTGACGTGAAGGCTTACTCTCAACGTCCAAAAATTGAAAGCGAGAAGAAGGTTATTGAATAATTATGTTTTACAGCAAATAAATCTAAATTAGAGCATCGGCGCGAAATCAGGATGGTGCAGCAGCCGTTGCTAGGAAACAATGACGCAATTTTTATGAGCCAACTTAATTCTTGTTGAAGTGTTTCGCTGGTATTTCAAGCTTATCAAAGTTGTAACCTATGATTTCAGCTTTCTGGGCCGACGCCAAAACGAACTTTCTGATGTTTCGCGTCTCAGTAAAGCCAAATGTTATAGTTTTGACTAAATAGAGTTTCACACGTCTTTAATAAGCAGGCTTCAGTGTAATACTGTTGGCTCAAATGCAAGATAAAACTGCTCTTTATTTTTGTTGCTTAGATAATTTTTATAGAGCAAAATTATGTTTTGAATTTAATTGCGAACAATCATAATCAACACTCACTGTATGGAAACCAGTGTATATAAATTTCTTAGTAGCTCCGTTACGGTTACTAATGCCGTCCGAAGTGGGTTGTAATAGCTGGTACAGACAACCTGCAACAAGCCTAAAGGACAGGAAATTTAAATGACTCAAATAAAATAACGAAAATAAGGCTTGATATGATAAATTTTCTGCTAGTATCCCTGATCAATATATAGCGATATGCTCCGATGCACCAGATTGACGATGGACCGCTCCTGACATGTTTAAGCGCGCATTGCAAGTCAGTAATACTGTGGGGCTATGTATGTTTTGCTTCTATCGCAAAGAAAGTTGTTTTGAGTGGGCCCGCTGCGAATAATAATTTTTTTGCATGGAAACATCGTAGAACATATTGTCGCGTTCGAATGCTGACTTGTTGTGGCTGCCTGCACTTCATGTATTGACGCAAACAGTAGAGATATGCAGCCCGGTTGACAACTTCAGAAGTTCTATAGTCATTGTATTACGAGCATGAGCGACATCTGAAGCTAGGTCATAAAAGAACAACCCGTAAAACAATATTGAAAAGTGCTGCGCTGAGATAATGTCATATCCATGGTGAGCGGCATTGTGTAAAAAAGATCACCTATTAATTCAAAATAGTTATGGCATTTTAAAGTTAAGAACAACCAAATAAAACGTCATCCGTTTTCTAAACGGGCACTTAACAACATTAATTTAGTTAAACAGTAAAGCAACGTCACAATTTGTACATGAACTTCTTGGTAATTTTATCTGCGAAACATTAAAAAATATTTAATGGCTTCCGATTTGCGTGGGAGCCACACCATTATGACTGCCATTAGTACCCAATTTTGGGATTTTGTGAAGTTCCGCCAACAGCCCCATCACCGAGCGATTAAATTTTTCTAGGGTACCATAGAACTAACTTCGAAAGCTGATTTATGAGACCAAGCTAAGGGTTACAGTTAAGCTCGTGTATAGGTTATGGAGACAAAACATTACACAATTATGCGAGGAGGAAACTTAACATAATATGCTATGGCTAAAATCTTAACATGATCCAAGAAAATAACTTTTTTACATAACATCTTATTAATTAATTGAAAGGGGCAAGCGAAGCGAGCGGAATTTTCACTGAGGGCGTTAGGCGGAAAATCGTGAAAATGTATTTTTGTCTGTTACTGTCATTCATAACTCATTTGCCGGGTGGGTCGATTTCGATAAAATTTTTTTTGTTGGGTAGCAAAACTGATGACGATGTGTCTTTAATCTCGACAATCTTTAATCGGCGATCAACTCCGACCGCATCTTAGAGAGGTCAAAATGGCAGAAACAGGTTTTTAAGGGTTCTTAGCCAAATTTGGTAATATGGGTACCAGTATTTGGCAGCCTATATCTCTCGAAGCAGGCATCTCATCGAAAAACCGAAGTCACAATGCAGAATCAGCTCATCGAGAGATCTACAAGTTTGCTGAACAGACTTTTTGTGGGACCGCTCTCTGGGCCGCTGTGGGCCCAAATATGGTTCGTTCACCAGAACTACAAATTTTTCAAATGTCGGCAAGTTGTTGTGTGTTTTACCTTACAACGAGTGTCTATTACGTTATCAAACGCTCTGAATACGATGGTTATGCTACTTGCTACTTAGAGTACAACTTTACTAAATTATACCTTTTCATAAGGTTTCAAGGGTTTTACGGTTGACGAATCCCATTTCCAAAATGTAATGAGTTTAGATTTGTTTGGTCATTGATTGCGTGCAGGGCATCAAGAGCGGCCTATATATAGGTTTTTCGGTACGTGGAATACCATGGTTTGGTTATCTAGACTACAGCACGAATATTTCTTACTTTTTCAGATGTTTTCTATGGGTGTAGGCTCAATGAACTCGAATGCCAGAATATAGTCTTTCTTCAGTATCTTGGCTATGTATTGCGTAAAGGGTATGAAGAATGTTCTATTTATAATAGGTTTTTCGGTACGCTAGATGCGATGGTTTGGTTTTCTAGAGGCTAGCGTGAATACTTCGTGCTTTTTCAGTTTAGGGGTTAGGGTAGACTAAGTTTTAGGGTTTTTAATGGGTGCAAGGTTACAGAGTTTTAGTGTAGTATATACATCAAACACAAAGCCTTGTTTCTCAATATTGCCACATGATGAAACCACGCTCGCTCCATTTCACCCTCACTTACGAGTTACTAGTGCGTAAGAGCTATTAATGTTTTAGAATGCTTTGAACATGCTGTCCGACAACGAACTGCTGACGTTGCTTGAAGCGAAGAAGCTGAAAGCGTACGAACTGGAAAAGAAGCTTGGTTCGTCGTTACTAGGTGTTTATATCAGGTTTGGATCGAATTTTGTGCTTACAACGCCGTTAGTATTTTTATAGGTTTTGTGCATTGAAGATGAATTGCTACTTTGATAAAAATTTAAGTCTATATCTGGTTTATTTTAGACTAGATTTAGACTTTATCGAATTTTGTGCTTACAACGCCGTTAGTATTTTTATAGGACATGTGCATTGAAGGTGAATTGATAAAAATTTAAGTCTATATCTAGTTTATTTTAGACTAGTTTATCTTCGAACTTGTATTATTCTGTGCTGCGTATCTGCTGTGAAATTATTATTAAGCTATTATGCAAAATATTTTGCGGTTAATGTTCGCACACGTAATCTTTTTGTGAATTACAGTATTTGATAGGTGTGTTTATGACTATGCTGTCTTTTCTACTTCACAGTAGGTAGTCAGTCGAATGCGGTTCTATTTGCATAGTTTTGCCAACTACTCAGTGTTAAAATTAAGGTAGGGAAATGCAAATTGACTGGTGGATGTATTTTCTAAATAACATCGCAAAATTTTTCAACAGCGAGCAGGTTATGGACATAGCAACTACAGTGCACGTTACAACAACCGTCGGCTTTCGAGTGAGCGAGCATCAACCGATCAGCAGTGATCTTTGGCAGGCACCACGTGCAACACGCCATGCAGTTACAACTGCCAACAGTTATATAACAAACATCGCAACTGAATCCTAAATTCATCAAACGTGACTAGAATATATCCTGATGAAATCATTGTCTAGCAGTATCCAGCTGTTATCGAATTGCAAACAAGGTCGAAACCCTTTAGTCTGGCATTTTAAATCTAACGCGCGTTCTCAATATCCGCGCCGAGTTATTGAACGGATGACAATCGAATACTACGACAGGTGCGCAGAAAAATTGAAATAAGTCGAGCAACTTGCAGAACAAAGTTTGACAAACAGGATGACAGTTAATAGTATAATATTAAATACATTTATATATAAATTTATAACGTAACCTACTGATTGACTACAACCTTAGCGATTTTTAGGGATTGCCAGTAGGAAAAAACTTCGCTTCTGTGTCGTTCACATTAAGATGCGTGCACTCATTGCAGACGGTTACACAAGAACCGCTCAGTGCTCGTTACACTGCAGTTGTTCCATTGTAATGAAGATGTTGTCAGTCGCCACAAGCTATGTGCCACAGTTGTTATTTTTATCTAGTAGCGGTTATAGCGGTTGATGCTGCACTGCTTGTAATAACAATGTTTAAAGGTCCACGCTGAGTGTAACGACAGCAAAGCTTGCCGCACGATGGTGTAACGAGGACTTTGCGCTGCAGCTGTAAGATAACACAAACCGCAGCAGGTGTACCATACATGGCCAAGGTCCCGGGTCTTCTAGGGGGTCCCTGACTGCCATTAGAGGGAGGGATGCAGCGCCTTCCGCGCCCCGACGAACACCTAAAGTTTCGTTACCTTCAGAAGCTATAATGAAGGGTCGGGTGACCTGTCAGGAAGGGGGTACGGACATCAGGAGGTAACCCCTAGGAACATGTATGAGATGTACGCCAGTGTAAGCACAACTGAGAAAAACACACCCTGATTGTTAAATTTTGGTCCAATGCAAGTTTTCAAAAATGATATGTGGAAATAGTGGGTAGTGTCTCAAGTAGTCTTGAAAAACGGCCGCTTTTGAAGTCCAACGGTCATCCACCAGCTGACCGTTTACATTTTTGCATGGCCAATGCAATCGAGGGCCCAACAGCCCATCGACCACCCACAACAAATGGACGGATAACTGCGTAGAAGCTTCTCTTACTACGGTATGAATTTAATATTCACACATACTACTTCAGGATTTGTGTATAACTCTGTTTGTATAAAAAGATTTTGAAAGGCTTACTCTAGCAAGCGCCGAATCCTACGCCTAAGAGGCAGACTATAGCAGGAATCTATTAATTAGTGCTTGGCTACGGCCGCCTTTGAAGGCTATCCTTAAACACTGACGTATGCTAGTTTAATAGTAAACATATATGTTATATGCTTAGTTATGCCAAGATTGTATTGGACGGTAAAACATGCTTGTATATTTGTTATGAGCGATTATCTATGCATCAAATATTCCAGTACTGTAGTTTAATTTGCTGCACAGCGGTAAATTTATAGAACATCCCCGGCTTAACTACGGCTCATATTTGTCAACTTTAGAAAATTGTTAACGCTTGCCAAGGGCCGTTCACGCCGCTCGACGTACTTGTGGCCATTGAGCAGTCGGCCGGTCGTTGGCCCGCCCGCCGTTTAGACGTCGGCCAGCCGTTGAGTTGTCGGCTGGCCGTTAAGTCATTGGTCGTCAGTCGGCCCAAAACTTAATTCTTAGTTCCGGCTGGTTTTGTTCGCATACCATCCTTAGCTAGGCTTATTTGATGGAAAAGTACAGTCGCGGCCAGAAATAAGTGCAATTGAAAACGATCGAAATCGAATGAAATCGCAATCGATCTGTATTAGATCGACGTGACGCTGCTGCATTACGCACTTCCACAAACGTAATGCCCATACGACCCCGGCTATAGTAACCTCATGGACGGACCTATTGGGTTCAAATTCTTAATTTTTTCTTTTTTGATTCGGGTCAGTCCCAAGAAATTACGGAGCTTAGCAAGCCGCAGGAGCGCTTCACAGGATGTGTTCTGATCCTGCCGGATGGGTTGTGCACGTACCCGAAGAGGTACTACCTTTGATGTCCCCACGGAGGTCGGCTCCGTCACCTGCTCACTGGCCAAAGGGACCATACCACTATTCCCTATCCTCGGATTCGCGTGTGATTTCCTATTCTGGGTGTTTAGCGAAAGTTATAATTTTGAGGTGAATATTTCTTATTAGTCGCACAAGTCGTACTCGCACAGTAAGAGAATTGATACAATTATGGAATCGGCGAGTCACGCTAAGGTGTACTTCTTCAACGCGTGTGTCAAACCTGAACGTGGGTCCTCTATAAGGGTGACAGATTTCAAACCACTTCGAATATCTATCGCTACTAGGGTCAGCAAAACTCTTGGACACATTGGGTTTGATTGAGCATTTATTGATGAGTCAAAATCGGATATGGGCAAAAACTTACTGTACGGGTGAATACAATAGGTACAATGTCACTAGTATGGTACGCTATTAGGAGAATGAGCAGGGCGTCAAACAGGGTAAGTTGCGGAGTCATCGCCTTTTTCATGGAACTCTCACAGCTGATTCACATCACGGCATAAATGCTAAGCCTTTTCCTATGACAGCTGCGCTTAGCTTACTCATTAAAAGGAGGTCAAATTATAAGGAAATACGGGTAAGTAATACGTAGCTTAAAACGGTTAGTTATCGATAGAGAGGCGCCATTCAACCAACTACTCGCTCGTCACTACGATTGCTACTAGAGGGTACTCCGACAAAGCAACAGGTTCAGGTAAGCGAAAGGCGGTAATATACCGGGTTCAAATGAGGCATACGGGGCGAAGCGTACAAAGTGGGATTGCGGAACTCAATCTTGCTCTTCCTAATCACGACTGTGGTACATGATCAGTGAATATTCGTAAATGCGGTAAAGTAGCGATTGGACTAACACACCACAAAAAGTTATAGCAAACGATTAATTGTACATATCGATATAACGGTAAGTTTGGGAGGTGACCATTGTTACGACTCTTAATTTTTCTCTGGTGCGACAATGGTACGACATGATTTTTCCTACTCGCACACATTCATACGTACTGTGACCCTATGTATGACATAAAATCTTCAGCAGGTTACACGGGTACAACTGGTTAATTTTAGCTCCAATTCCTTGTAAAATTATTCCTAAAGCACGGTAACAAAGCGGTGAAATTAGGCCTTAAATTGAGGCTCATCTGTGACCTAAACAACTGCAAAGACGGACTTTTTCGTGTCCATATACAAGAGCGAAAATAGTACTAAACTAGGCCGGATAAAATTATACTACCAGCGGTTTATGGGTCCCGGTA
The DNA here is from genome assembly GCA_030248225.1 of Trileptium ribeirensis. NCBI lineage: Eukaryota > Metazoa > Nematoda > Enoplea > Enoplida > Thoracostomopsidae > Trileptium > Trileptium ribeirensis. Next base: position 45,137 of record JASANE010025320.1, on the reverse strand, counting down.
AATTGAGGCTGGGACCGAATTTTCTAACTGTTCAGCTTTTCCTGATCCAAATTATTACCGAAATTTACTAAAATTTGCCGTGTGTGGTGTATATTAACTATAGTTTACCAACACTAGGAAAATAATATTTTACTTAGTTTGCCAAATTTACACAATTTTAGACGACACTGGATCGAGTCAGATCCAGGGAAAAGTGAGAATTCGTTAATTCAAGAGGTTAATCGAGGTCAACTCAGGGCCTTCGTTCACGCTTGGCTCAGCGGTGCCATATTCTATGTTCTTACCAAAAAATACAGCGCTACCACGAACGGTAAAGAATAGAATCCCTACAATCTAAACTTTGAAGTGCGAGTATTTTGCGTCCTAATACGAGACGATTTGGGTAACATTTGGCTTAGAGCAATTCGTAAACTTATTTAGTCTGTTGGAGAGCTCCAAACGGACTCTCACTGATCCTACAAAAAGGTTGAAGGCGTTGCCTTGGCCTCCACTTCTACGGCTACAACAAACGTATAAAGTAATTTGGTGTTCGGCGTTAATTCTATCAAAAGGGACAGCTCTAAAGCCGGATGCAGATCTAAGGGCTTACAAGCGTCTATTTGGGCCAAAGGATTATACTAAATTAACGGTTTAAGGTTCAAGGTTTGCCTATGAAGTTCAACGAACGTTTGGCAATTTCATTTTGTTCTTCCTATAACAGGTTTCTTACGTTGAAGATCTAAACGGTTGCTCGATCCTTGATCGATGACAAAACTCTACGCTAGAGCGTGCAATCAGGCCACTGCCGAAGCAATGAGCTGCTATGGGGCATTCCCCATTTCTACTGGTTCAAACGATGTAACAAACTTGGCTTACTTAATTGATTTTCTGTACTAATTTAATATCTTAATTCGGTTCCTTAACGTGGCAATTTTTTAAAAAGTTCGGGTCATTCCATATTGGGATTACGTAAAGGCACTCATGTGGGACAAAGGAAGAGCTTGACCGCGTCCCTAGTTTACGACACAACCAATAACTACTATGAGTTCACTTAATTTCTGCCAATTTGGTGGCTACACATTGTCATTGTACAAACTTCATGCCAAATTCAGGACCTAGGGGCAGGAGTTAAAATTGTATTCAGAGGCCTACAAATTTGACTTAAACTAGAGCTATACGTGGCGATGCCTCAACGATTATCGGCACTACCTAAAAGTACTGGAGCTTAAGTTATTTTGACTTGAAAACGGCTCTCAAAAAGAGCTCTATTCTGTACCAACATTTCGGTTGTGTTATCAGCGGTTCCTACTCGATGAAACGAGTCTGTAAGCGGCGGGCCCGGTTGTCGGGACAACCGTAACAATTTTGTTGACTGAATTTCAATCGGTTTATATCCTTAGATGGTTCGGTTCCCTAGTTTTCGACCGAGATTATAAGTCTAACTCTTAAATGTTATAAAAAATTATTGGTTTTTTATTGGGGAAATCCTATAAGTTTCGATATCTCAATAATTTACCGGCCTTTCTCTATGAAATTTTGCACAGGGGCTGGGCTTGACCTTATTTATCGACTTACTAGGACCGGGTCAACGGTCCTCACAAAAATTGGTCAGTCGGGCCGAGACCCAATAGAATCGATATCGCGTCTAGCGATACCGATAACTTTGACATACGAAATATTTACGCTTACAATGCGAGATATCAACACTGAGGAAAATAATATTTTCCCTTTCTTAACCAAAATACGTGTAAAAGCAAGACCGAAACCTACTTACGAGAGAAGTACAATTTATACAGTTTGTACTAAATCTGAGCGGCGGTTACGCGGCTCGGGTTTGGACTCTAAGTAACTTTTGAACGGGCCACGGCTTTGCCGGGCTTAATGGCTCAAATGGAAGGCCTAAAGGGCCCTTATTTCTCCGGTAAAAACCATCAAAATTCCTGGAGTAAATTTTGAGTTATTGGCATTTAAAGTTTGGGTAGGGACGGACTCCTGTCGGGCCGTCGGATTTGTGATTCCGACTCGATAGTGTTAAGTTTTAGAATGGTGTCCAGTAGCGGACACTCCTGCGAAAAAACGGCGAGAGTTTCAACAAAATTCCTGGAGAAAATGTTAAAATATTTCAATTCTGCGCTTTCGGTGGGGGCAGGCACCTTCAAGGCGTCGGGTTTGGGATTCCGACGCGATATCGTTTCAAAGCGTTTCAAATGCATTCGTTAACAGACATAACTACGAAAAAACGGCCAAAGTTTTAGCAAAATTCCTGGAGAGAATCTTAAGATATTTCAATTTTCATATTTTAGTGGGGGCAGGCCCCTTCAAGGCCGTCGGGTTTGGGATTCCGACGCGATATTTGAAAGTTTTGTGCGCTGTATCGATAGCTTGGATCCTAGCCGAGATCCGGGTAATCTATTAATTAGTGCTTGGCTACGGCCGCCTTTGAAGGCTATCCTTAAACACTGACGTATGCTAGTTTAATAGTAAACATATATGTTATATGCTTAGTTATGCCAAGGTTGTATTGGACGATAAAACATGCTTGTATATTTGTTATAAGCGATTATCTATGCATCAAATATCCCAGTACTGTAGTTTAATTTGCTACACAACGGTAAATTTATAGAACATCCCCGGCTTAACAACGGTTCATATTTGTCAACTTTAGAAAATTGTTAACACTTGCCAAGGGCCGTTCACGCCGCTCGACGTACTTGTGGCCATTGAGCATTCGGCCGGTCGTTGACCCGCCCGCCGTTTAGCCGTCGGCCAGCCGTTGAGTTGTCGGCTGGCCGTTAAATCATTGGTCGTCAGTCGGCCCAAAACTTAATTCTTAGTTCCGGCTGATTTTGTTCGCATACCATCCTTAGCTAGGCTTATTTGCTTGAAAAGTACAGTCGCGGCCAGAAATAAGTACAATCGAAAACGATCGAAATCGAACGAAATCGCAATCGATCTGTATTAGATCGACGTGACGCTGCTGCATTTCGCACTTCCACAAACGTAATGCCCATACGAGCCCGGCTATCGTAACCTCATGGGCGGACCTATTAGGTTCAAATTCTTAATTTTTTCTTTTTTGATTCGGGTCAGTCCCAAGAAATTACGGAGCTTAGCAAGCCGCAGGAGTCCTTCACAGGATGTGTTCTGATCCTGCCGGATGGGTTGTGCTCGTACCCGAAGAGGTACTACCTTTGATGTCCCCACGGAGGTCGGCTCCGTCACCTGCTCACTGGCCAAAGGGACCATACCACTATTCCCTATCCTCGTTTAACCGGGAAGTGTATTTAATGGGTATTCGAATTGGCTTCAGTTTCCTACCTTTTTGAACGGTTAATTTATATAGCCAGTGGCCCCCACTAGGGTCCGACAAATCCCTAGACGTTTAACGTCGGATTCGCGTGTGATTTCCTATTCTGGGTGCTTAGCGAAAGTTATAATTTTGAGGTGAATATTTCTTATTAGTCGCACAAGTCGTACTCGCACAGTAAGAGAATTGATACAATTATGGAATCGGCGAGTCACGCTAAGGTGTACTTCTTCAACGCGTGTGTCAAACCTGAACGTGGGTCCTCTATAAGGGTGACAGATTTCAAACCACTTCGAATATCTATCGCTACTAGGGTCAGCAAAACTCTTGGACACATTGGGTTTGATTGAGCATTTATTGATGAGTCAAAATCGGATATGGGCAAAAACTTACTGTACGGGCGAATACAATAGGTACAATGTCACTAGTATGGTACGCTATTAGGAGAATGAGCAGGGCGTCAAACAGGGTAAGTTGCGGAGTCATCGCCTTTTTCATGGAACTCTCACAGCTGATTCACATCACGGCATAAACTGCTAAGCCTTTTCCTATGACAGCTGCGCTTAGCTTACTCATTAAAAGGAGGTCAAATTATAAGCAAATACCGGTAAGTAATACGGAGCTTAAAACGGTTAGTTATCGATAGAGAGGCGCCATTCAACCAACTACTCGCTCGTCACTACGATTGCTACTAGAGGGTACTCCGACAAAGCAACAGGTTCAGGTAAGCGAAAGGCGGTAATATACCGGGTTCAAATGAGGCATACGGGACGAAGCGTACAAAGTGGGATTGCGGAACTCAATCTTGCTCTTCCTAATCACGACTATGGTACATGATAAGTGAATATTCGTAAATGCGGCAAAGTAGCGATTGGACTAACACACCACAAAAAGTTATAGCAAACGATTAATGGTACATATCGATATAACGGTAAGTTTGGGAGGTGACCATTGTTACGACTCTTAATTTTTCTCTGGAGCGACAATGGTACGACATCATTTTTCCTACTCGCACACATTCATACGTACGGTGACCCTATGTATGACAAAATCTTCAGCAGGTTACACGGGTACAACTGGTTAATTTTAGCTCCAATTCCTTATAAAATTATTCCTGAAGCACGGTAACAAAGCGGTGAAATTAGGCCTTAAATTGAGGCTCATATGTGACCTAAACAACTGCAAAGACGGACTTTTTCGTGTCCATACACAAGAGCGAAAATAGTACTAAACTAGGCCGGATAAAATTATACTACCAGCGGTTTATGGGTCCCCGTAAATTGAGGCTGGGACCGAAATTTCTAACTGTTCAGCTTTTCCTGATCCAAATTATTACTGAAATTTACTAAAATTTGCCGTGTGTGGTGTATATTAACTGTAGTTTACCAACACTAGGAAAATAATATTTTACTTAGTTTGCCAAATTTACACAATTTTAGACGACACTGGATCGAGCCAGATCCAGGGAAAAGTGAGAATTCGTTAATTCAAGAGGTAAATCGATGTCAACTCAGGGCCTTCGTTCACGCTTGGCTCAGCGGAGCCATATTCTATATTCTTACCAAAAAGTACAGCGCTACTACGAACGGTAAAGAATAGAATCCCTACAATCTAAACTTTGAAGTGTGAGTATTTTGCGTCCTAATACGAGACGATTTGGGTAACATTTGGCTTGGAGCAATTTGTAAACTTATTTAGTCTGTTGGAGAGCTCCAAACGGACTCTCAATGGTCCTACAAAAAGGTTGAAGGCGTTGCCTTGGCCTCCACTTCTACGGCTACAACAAACGTATAAAGTAATTTGGTGTTCGGCGTTAATTCTATCAAAAGGGACAGCTCTAAAGCCGGATGCAGATCTAAGGGCTTACAAGCGTCAATTTGGGCCAAAGGATTATACTAAATTAACGGTTTAAGGTTCAAGGTTTGCCTATGAGGTTCAACGAACGTTTGGCAATTTCATTTTGTTCTTCCTATAACAGGTTTCTTACGTTGAAGATCTAAACGGTTGCTCGATCCTTGATCGATGACAAAACTCTACGCTAGAGCGTGCAATCAGGCCACTGCCGAAGCAATGAGCTGCTATGGGGCATTCCCCATTTCTACTGGTTCAAACGGTCTAACAAACTTGGCTTACTTAATTGATTTTCTGTACAAATTTAATATCTTAATTCGGTTCCTTAACGTGGCAATTTTTTAAAAAGTTCGGGTCGTTCCGTATTGGGATTACGTAAAGGCACTCATGTGGGACAAAGGACGAGCTTGGCCGCGTCCCTAGTTTACGACACAACCAATAACTACTATGAGTTCAGTTAATTTCTGCCAATTTGGTGGCTATATATTGTCATTGTACAAACTTCATGCCAAATTCAGGGCCTAGGGCCAGGAGTTAAAATTGTATTCAGAGGCCTACAAATTTGACTTAAACTAGAGCTATACGTGGCGATGCCTCAACTATCATCGGCACTACCTAAAAGTACTGGAGCTTAAGTTATTTTGACTTGAAAACGGCTCTCAAAAAGAGCTCTATTCGGTACCAACATTTCGGTTGTGTTATCAGCGGTTCCTACTCGATGAAACGAGTCTGTAAGCGGCGGGCCCGGTTGTCGGGACAACCGTAACAATTTTGTTGACTGAATTTCACTCGGTTTGTATCCTTAGATGGTTCGGTTCCCTAGTTTTTGACCAAGATTTTAAGTCTAACTCTTAAATGTTATAAAAAATTATAGGTTTTTTATTGGGGAAAACCTATAATTTTCGATATCTCAATAATTTGCCGGCCTTTCTCTATGAAATTTTGCACAGGGGCTGGGCTTGACCTTATTTATCGACTTACTAGGACCGGGTCAACGGTCCTCACAAAAATTGGTCAGTCGGGCCGAGACCCGATAGAATCGATATCGTGTCTAGCGATAGCGATAACTTTGACATACTTACGCTTGCAATGCGAGATATCAACACTGAGGAAAATAATATTTTCCCTTTCTTAGCCAAAATACGTATAAAAGCAAGACCGAAACCTACTTACGGGAGAAGTACAATTTATACAGTTTGAACTAAATCTGAGCGGCGATTACGCGGCTCGGGATTGGAGTCTAAGTAACTTTTGAACGGGCCACGGCTTTGCCGGGCTTAATGGCTCAAATGGAAGTCCTAAAGGGCCCTTATTTGTACGGTAAAAATCATCAAAATTCCGGGAGTAAATTTTGAGTTATTGGCATTTAAAGTTTGGGTAGGGACGGATCCCTGTCGGGCCGTCGGGTTTGTGATTCCGACTCGATAGTGTTAAGTTTTAGAATGGTGTCCAGTAGCGGACACTCCTACGAAGAAACGGCGAGAGTTTCAACAAAATTCCTGGAGAAAATATTAAAATATTTCAATTCTGCGCTTTCGGTGGGGGCAGGCTCCTGCAGGGCGTCGGGTTTGGGATTCCGACGCGATATCGTTTAAAAGCGTTTCAAATGCATTCGTTAACAGACATAACTACGAAGAAACGGCCAAAGTTTTAGCAAAATTCCTGGAGAGAATCTTAAGATATTTCAATTTTCATATTTTAGTGGGGGCAGGCCCCTTCAAGGCCGCCGGGTTTGGTATTCCGACGCGATATTTGAAAGTTTTGTGCGCTGTATCGATAGCTTGGATCCTAGCCGAGATCCGGGTAAAATTTTAGCCAAATTGCTGGAGTAATTCATAAGAGACACCAAATTTTCACTCAAAGTGAGCCGTCTTACTCACAAGGCGTTGGGTCGGTATATCTATTTGTGGTTCGGTACAATTTCTCAGCTAGGGGACAATGTTTAGAGCGCTACTGACATCTTAATAAAGTCTTAACCAAGCTCCTGAGGTAGCTTTGTCCTATTATATCAAAATTTTGTCCTGGGTTCCTACTAACAGAGTATCAAAACATGCGGACGAACTTGTGTCAAAGAGATTGTAAAACGAGTAAAATCTTGAGTAAAAACCATTGATAAATACTTGACGAAAATAATATGACCAAGGACGCTTCAGAGTTCTATTGCTAATATTCAACCAAAAATTCATTTTGTTTAACCTCGGTCGGCTTAAACATTACATTTTAAATCCTAATTCGACTCAGGGAATCATGTAAAAATAGATCTGTACGCAAGTGTCGCGTTTATTTATGCCTTAACACATCGACCGAGGGAGGTTCAGCATGTCTTCGGCCATCTAACTAAGTTGTAAGTGTGGCTAGTCATGGCTACGTGTCTGCAGGACAGGCTAGGACGGGCAGGGCTGTCATGTAAACAGAAGTAAAGGACAGGGAGTCCATGGAGGCTTAATCTTATGGTTAATCGATACGAATTTCTCAGTCCTACCTTAACTATTCTCGAAGCTAACCCTATCCTACATCAATAATATTCGGTGGTTACACTAAGCCTCCCTGTCCACACTTACATGCTCGGGTCCTTTGATTCGACGTCCATCGCGCGTCCATCCAATCGCAAAGCCAAGTCAGAAAGCCATAAAGCAGGAAAGAATCGAGAAAGTAAAACTATAAAACTGCAAAAGCGACAGAGCCGGTCTGCAAAACGACCGAACTCTGAGCTGCCGAAGTCAGACTGAACGCTGCAGAGCTCGTGCAGCTCTGCTTAAATACTAACGATTCAAAATTTTAAATTTTGTGGCCGCTGGAAGTGCTTGGTCAGCACTTTTGGGGCGATTTGACCCCATATTCTTTACTCTTCGTCAAACACTCATCATCGCGAATTTCGTTAAATTTTGGGCCGATTTAATGGGCAATTAAATTGATTTATTGCCCTTTAATATTAAACTTATATTAAAGCTTTCTAAATTTGTACGAAACTTTCTACAACCGTAGCGTTAAATAAATGAAGCATCCATACTCGATACGTCCGCTTCGAAATTTCAAATTATATTAAATAGAAACTAAATGTAAAACTACCAATGTTAATATAAACCGCATGTCAAGCTTAGGGTCAAGCTTGTTAGCTTAAAAGCAAGATACTCGTGATTACTGACAATCAAAGACAGCGGCGTTAATATTAAATCCAGACTGGACTGATAAGAAGTTTCCACCAAACTTCTACCATCAACTTTTATATTAAATAAATATTAAGATTACAAGCTTATTTATATTAAAACTTGATTGTCGGTGGTCCCTGCAGCTTTAATATTAATCTAATATCAACTGATAAGAACTTCGGCTAATAACTCTATACGAATCTAATACAAAAGCTATACGAAGCTAACAATCGAATCAGGCCTTGTTTACTTACTGAACGAATGTGCTAGTAAAGAAGCAGCAATACGTCCAGCGATGGGGTATTTTCTATATAAATTTTATTAAATCGTGCGATGGAGTACTTTTTATATAAATTTGATATTAAATCGTTCATTTACTTAATGCAGCTATCGACTTGACATCAAAAGATACTCGGTTCGTACAGCCTATATCCTCGTGTGTTTAGGGAGACGCGGCTTAATAAACAAAGAAGGGTAAAGGCGAAAAGAGAGAGTCCCATTCCCTCAGAGATGGCCAGAGGGATAAATAAGGTTCGGATTCGAAGTCAGGGTGTCCGTCCGATCAAAATGACATGTAACAGGTCCATGTTCGGACGATAAAAAGTGCGAGTGGGCTCCCGGGCGAGTCCATGACGAATTTTATAGGAGATCAAAGTGTTTTAAACAGCTCCCGCGTCTTTGGGGTACAATTTTACGGGGTTTATGTACATATTTGCGATAGTTTTAACAAGGGGAATCCAACGAGGGGTTACACGCCGGTCGGGGCGTTAGTTCTGCGATTTCCATGGGAGGGGGTACCTAAAAGTGGGCACAGTGGGACCGATCCGGGCTCAAATAAACGCCTCGGACCTAGGGACTACAATGATACCCTATACATATATTTGTGTTGAATATTCGTTAAGTTATTTAATTAATTGTATTTTATTGGCTCACGTATATACTTATTTGTTCGTAAGTCCGTGGATCCGTGTCGGATCTCCACGAGACCGATGTCATTAGAAAGGCCGTAAAATTCTCTACCAAAAATGTTAAGTACTAAATCTTCGAATTCGCGACGGTTCCGGAGCTATGGGCCGGAGCCGATATTTTTGATTCCAAATTTTCATATAAATTTCTTTAATTTTATCAGTTACCCTAGCCAGAGAAAATGAACGCTGGTAACTGATAAAATTTTAGTTACCGCAGTCTACCAGTGTAGTTGTGAATATTGAACACCGGTAAACGATATTTCACCTTTATTACTAAAATTTTCAGGAAATTTATATACTCATTTTCTGTTCGCTATATTTTTTGTGGTCCTCATTTGTGGCTATCCGTCACGGCCGGTCTTTTCTATCAAAACAAAAGTAAACTTTGCAGCCCTACCACGCGGTGTAGGGCTATTCCTACATATCGGGGCAGGCGGGGAGTCGTACCGTCCCAAATTTCCACAAGTCAGTATGGCAAGAGCTCGCCATACTCGCATTTTCTACCTACAAAAGAACTAATTTACATGCGTAAGAATCGCTAACTTTTTTCCTAAAATCATCCTAAACGAAACAAGTTATTCTCGGCTGTTTATACCTCCAGACTCACAAATTACAAGGGTACAAAAATGTAACCATAATCCTGAAAACATCAATGGAATACACAGGAACATTATACCCAAATATAGACCTTTATGGCCTTAATCGACAACGACAAAAATGTGATACGACAATCATCGATAAATGGTTACAATTACATTTCTACAATGAAGGGTACAACATGAGTATAATGATCATAACACGATATAGAATCATAATAAAATATAGGCGCTTTTATGGCCTTTAACAACACGAAGATACAGTACGAACATGGTATGACGATTATATATATATAGATGGTTAGGAAGTACTATTCAAATCAGGCTTCCAGATCGTGTACGTATACCTAAAAATACATATGAGTATCGACAGCAATTCCAGTGGTACACAGATATATGGTATGGTCATAATTATACGAATCAATTGCATAATATGTGCCTTTATGACCATCAAAAATGGTATAACAAAACGATGGTAATGGTAATATATATAGGCTATGGTCAGGATTAATGGGATTAGGCTATGGTCAGGATTAATCCACCTCATAACGATCCAGTATGGATCTGCTTACAGATAGAAAATTGGTTTAATCGCAATCGATCGAAATTTTGTTTAGTCGGAAAAAAATTGAAATTTTAGAATTTTGAAATTTATCTAATTGCACGAAAATCGAAAACGATCGAAATTTCGATCGATCATTTTGCACCTATTTCTGGCAGTGACTGTAGGCTTCGCTTATGTCTAAAAAGTTGGTTGACAAATTCTGCAACGTTTTTTCGTATTCGTAAAAGATTAAACAGTGAAAGTCTAAATGGATACATTCGAATTCAAAACCGCATCTTGTATGTGTATCTATTAAATGGTATCTGTGTAAAACGCATTTTGAGCCAAACTAGTGCAACTGTTTCATTTTTATGTATTGATTGTTTTCTATGACATGGGTTCAGTTGACATAGTTCATTCTTCGGTTGGTGGCATTTCTTTTAGTGTCATCAGTGAATGTATATATACTTAGTAAATTTGTGTATGGCGCCATGGAAATTGAAACATACGGCGTAGTACTTCAATCTTTATAATCAAGCATAGAGAGGCGAGCAAGTTAATATCACATGTACCCGCATATTAATATATCCTTCTTTATGTATACATTTATGTATACATATATTCTTATCTTTACATTTCCTGTGGCGTCAGGGCAGAGAATGGAAAATTAAGACTCGCGCGAAACGTGTCTACTCTATTGCAAAAACCGAAAGAGAAATTGCAAAATTCGTGCAGTTATATTGCATATGTTTCATACAAATGAGCATGTGACCTTCTTTTATCACTCAATACACAAAATGGCTCTATTGACAAATGTACCTAAATTTACTTTGCCATACGACAACTAAATGTCGATGAGTTTGCGACAAATCTAAAAATCTATGGTAAATTTGTATTTAGATAGTCTGTTCGACAGACACAACAGCATTTTATGAGCTACAGTTTTGTCTAGATATCTTTTCATTAAATATGTTGTCTAGCTGTGTTAACCATAACTTCGTAATAGGTCAACAATTCGGGGTGACTAATTTAGTTTTAGAATCATCGATACAAAGGAAGCCTACAGTTCTATTTAAAAAGAAATGCTCTATCTCAAAACTTCAAACGCTCGTAGAATTGAGTCGTTTGATACAATATGCATTGAAAAAATATAAAATGTTATATTTTGGAAATTGTAACGTCCATTATACATTGTTTTCTGTATTGACAAAAATTGACAACGAACGTTTTTTCCAAAGTCATACTCCGATCTTAAATATTTGATCTAATTAAAAGGTCCAGCACAAAATAATAGTTCGAGCTTAGATGACCGCTCAAAAATCCGAATTTGTGCAGGGAAAAATAGAAAAGAATAATAACGTGGAACGTCAAAAATCTCATTCTCTGAATATACAAGTTTATGCTTATAAGTAACAATAAGAGAAGCAGACGCCACTATACATTGGTTTCTAAATATATATATATTGGTATTCAAAATGTTCACCGGCATGATGCATTTGAAATGTAACCGAAGTGACACACTCAAAAATCATCATGCTAGTAAAGATTTCTTTTCGTTATAGTCAACCTATTGGTGATCATTAGATATAGGTTCGCAGATATATACCGATTTAGTTAGAAAATTACGAAATTACACCTGCTTCCTCACCGAGCGCTTATAATCAGTTTGTGTTAAAAATGATAAATTTAAATTTTATTTAAAAAATAGTTTAATTAAAAATATTTATTTGAAATTCTTTTTAATTTTCTAAAAACAGAATATTGTTATAACCCAAAAAGTAGTATGTTTGAATTTAGGCAGGTATTTTTTTAAATATCTACTAACTATGAATGCTCGGAACCTGTATTCCCTGGCGCCATGATATAGCGAGGTCTTCTATATCTGAGGGCTATCACCAGCCCCGGTTACTTAATACATTTGAAAAGATACACCATGCAATAATATTTTTACATAATATATTCGAAATGATACCGTGGAATAATATTTACGAAATATATATAATAATATGATGCCGCGAAACGAATTAAGTAGCAAGCGTTTGCGAGGCAAGCCACATTCACTATCCGAAGATAATGATAGACCTAAGTGTGAGCATCAACAGCCAAACTCCTAGAAGATGGCTAAATGTGCGGGCATATCCCAGTATCACCAAATTCGTGAGAACGTGAAGTTGTTCACCGTAAGTTACTTATTGTTTCGAAAGAAAATATTTTGAAAATTTATTCGACCGATATAATGGGTTTTGTTAGTAAGTTATGGTGTTTGTTTTCAATTTCTTATGTTGTTCCTTTGATATGTACAGATTACACATTTCTAAAAGGAAGTTATAAATCAATTTTCCAAAAGAAGTCGAATACTTGGTCTAACCGGAGTTTGGTTAGCATACGAATGTCGTCTATATCAACTTGCTTTAGTGTAGTTCAATATAGTTATTTTTTTGTAGGAGGCAGTATTTGGCTTCACGAAGTAAATGGACTCAGCTCGAAATGGAACGGGTTCCGTATTGTCCTTATGATTATACATATGTAAGCTCATTTACTTGTTGCTGTATTTTGACAATTATGTATTTTACGTATGTGCGTCGTTTATTTTGCGACCTTTCTTAAGTGTACGCGTTATTCATTTTTCCTTCCCTCAAAGATAAAGTTAACCCGAATCACTAATCAAAACTTTTATGTGTTGTTTTCTTGTTCAGTCAGTCATATAAATTCTCATTAATTATTCCAATTGTCGGCAGGCCTTTCCCTATTAAAAATATCCCAGTTACCAGTGGGCGTTTAGTGTGGTACATTTGAGGAAAAATACGCAATTTTTTGCACCAAACCCACAGTTTTAAAGAAAAAATAACCCATTATTATTTTGCCTCAAAGATATTCCCTAGTTATGCATGTTGCTACTTTTGGCTATGTCTACGCTGAAGGTTGTGGCGTCAAGGTTGCAGACAAATTTCGATTCTTTATTGAATTATATGTTATGGCGGTTAATAAATACACAAAAATTATTACAAGGCTAGGTTTTTAAGTCCGTAATTTTTTTTTTGGTTTTGTTATCTGCTTATTTTTCAAGCATCATTAATGCTCAATTTTGCGATACTTGGGGAGCTGCGTCCATTTTGCGCAAGCATGGTTCCGAAGCGTTCTAAAAACGCAAACAATGAGCTGTCGTTGACTCTAAAAGCGTATACAGTGAATCATCCGGAATCTGGAATGCGTGCCGAATACCTGAAATAATGCACTGCGTTAAATCAGCAACTAAAATTTAACAATGCAAATGAGGATTTGCCGTTCTCTAGTACATAACCTCATCTGTTTACCTAGGGAATGTAAACTTTGTATGGGTTCAGGAACGTCCCAGTGAATGACAGACACGTGACGTAGGCAGCAAGAAATCACACTACAAATATTTATAAAATGTGCTGAAATTAGAGCATCTAAAACGGTTTGAATGTGGTGCAAACGGATTGAAATTGCTTCAACCAGTATTTAGGGTGTGCCTGCTGATATGCTTTGTATAAAACTGACAACAGTACATACCAGAAATTACCGCTATTCGCTCGATGTGCGATCCATGTTCGCCCGATGCTCGCTTCCCGAAGGGAAATGGTAATTTCTAGCCTGTACAAGATTTTAGAAAGTAATTTGAATGAATTTTCGTTTGAATCTGAGGTTATATTAACATCTGGTTTGCTGACTTATTTTCTAGGTAGTAGGGTCATGCTGTGAAAATGTTGTTGGATACATTCCGGTGCCGCTAGGCTACGCCGGGCCATTAAATGTGAACAGCCGGTCGTACTATTTGCCAATGGCAACAACAGAAGGATGTCTAATCGCAAGCACCAACCGAGGATGCCGTGCTGTTAATGTAAGTAGATAATTTCCGCCAAATTTTTGAGTTGATATAGTGAAGATTTTATAGTAATAGTGAGTAATGTTTCTTTTATTTTTTAGATTTTAATTTGAAAAAATTATCTAGCCTTTGTGATTGATAACTTAGATTGACAGATTATACCAAGCGATAAATTGAAAAAATAAACTGTGCTTTGGCAGCACTACGGTTAAGTACGCAATTGATTTTTGAATAGCATTGTTATAAAGAGCAATAAGTTTGGTCCGGAATTTCGGGGTGTGTTTATGTCTCAACTGATTAATTTTGTATTTCAATTACGTTTTCATTTTGTTGGCATTTTTCCAGGCTGGATCGGGTATCAAAAGCTATGTCTACCGCGACGGCATGACGCGGGCACCAGTAGTTCGCCTCCCTACCGCTGGAGAAGCGTTGTAAGTTTCAATTTAGTATCGCTGGATTACTGCAAAATATTAGCTTAAATTTTAGGCGAAATTTGTTGGTTTCGTATAAATATTATATCTGCTTTTCTCCATAGCGAAATTTAGCTGAGTTAAAATACAAACTTCTCGCTTGTTTTGAACACATTGTACTTAGACCTAATTCGTATGTACACTATTATCTCACATGCGAGGGTGAAACGGAGCAAACGTTATTTTATATATAAGAGCCATTTTGTGTAATAACCTGTAACAGGCTGTGTTTGATGTACATACTACCCTAAAGCCAGTGAACCCAGAACCCGTTGAAGTCAAAACCTCGTCAACTATAAACCCGTCGAAAACAACTAAAACTGCATGAAATATTCTTGCTTGTCTCTAACGGTAAAATTTTAATATAGCCTCAGAAACGGTACAAAATCCTGTTTTTGAGGTTAAAACAAAATTTTCAACCCGTTTATTGTTGAAATTAATCAAATTTTTAAATTCAGAAGGGCATTGCAAATAATGTGTTCAATTTTTTTATGTTAACTTGGGGTCTTTTCACCTGGTGGAAGTCAGAAATTTCGTCAAGAAGCATTTTTCCGGCCCGTTTTTTTTGCCAGACAAACTGGAGTAACCAGGATAAACCGCTATGTAGACTTTATATACATTCAGGATGCCCCGCACATTTTCTAAATCGAGTTTGCCGGCTGTAAAACCCATGAAACCCCATTTTTACTTAGGGTTTTGTAATAAATAATCAGAATATAAGTATTAAGTTTTGTTATAACCGTTTTTTGTTATTACAATCATCTTTGCTGTGACCTGGAAACACCTGGGGTGCTGGGGGATTTTATCTTGGGAAAAGCCGAAGTTTACCTGGTTCCTACCTGAGGGAATCCAAAATTTACCTGGGAGAGCTCGAAAAATCTGCCCCCCCACTCTCCCTACGCGCATCTGTAGAAAGGCTAGAAAAGTACAGCATTCCCGATATTTATCAGGTTATGTTATCTTCGATACTTTGTTGAAGTCTGATCTGGTAACGTGATCTGGTCTGGTCTGGCAATGATATCATTTGATTTAATTTCAGGAATGTCAAGCAGTGGATAGAATCTCCAATCAATTTTGCGGTTTTGAAAAAAGAATTTGACAGAACAAGCAAGTAAGGAGCATTTTTTGTATCAAAATTGCCAGTCGTTTATAGTAACTAACAAACTTGTTTCGTTAGGCACAGAGTAAAAATGTGTGATAATACTAGATTTAAGTTTAAATATCTGTTATTAATTAGCATAACTATGATGTTCAGAGGCTGTCCAGGAAAGCCGACCCCGCGATCGAACTGGACAAAGGCTGAAGAAAAAAAGAATGGAATTGGGCTGAGTTCCGGGCTTTTTAGGCCCCTGAGACTATGGGTCAAAGGCCCATGTGTCAACTCTGACTCGTAACAACTATTGGAGACCGAGGCTAATAGTCAAACCCATGGCCTTCATAATAAAAATTTTAGCAAAAAATTTCAGTTAAATAGCAAAGATTCGGTAAGACTTTCCAAAAATAAAGGAAAATTGACATTAATGTGGAAGCCAAAATTATTGCGGTCAAAAACCAAAGTTTTGGGGTTCACCGAGAGGGGCATGCGTGTCTTTAGGGTTCAGCGTTCCTTCCCCTAAAGGATTTTTTGCTTCCGCTTTTTTGGTTCCAGGCAAATGTTGGTCTTTGGTTCAATGTGGGCGTAGCAGTTTCTTTTACTTCCTCTTGTAAAAACATTTCTAGGTAACGTAGAAGTTGATAACGTTATCTTTTAGAATATTTTATAACTAAAACTTGGGTAATTTGCTTGAAAGTTATTTAAAAACTCATGATAAACCAAATTATAGCTGCCAATTTCCTAGATCCGATTTAAGAATCTTAACGTTTTACATGTAAGAAACACAAAATTTTGACATTTTTCATATTTATAAATCCTGCTTTGTGTAATACGGTCCGCCTTTAATTTGGGTTAGCCTCAAGATTTGATCCCTTGCTTTAAAACAGGTCTTTCATTTCTGCCTCTTGATGACTTATTCTGCATGTAGTGGTATATTTACTATATATTGCTTTATTACAATGCAAAATAATTTCGAAAGAACTATTAGCTTTTTTCATAGCTGCCATAGGATTTTTTATTAAAATATTTCTTTGACAACAAGTAAGTTTTAGTGGCTTCTAAGTACGTAGGCATATGTCTGTAAGACTTTAATAGAATGTCTTATAATAATTTCTCGTATAAGTACTCAAGTGACAGTAATTTTGTACATTAACTTTAAAATTTAATTGTTAAAAGCGATATAGAGAATACGACCAGCTTTCAAGTAAAATTTGTTTCTAAGTATCATTATTTGTTTGCGCAGAAAATTGTAGCTTACAAAGTATGGCGTCAATATTTTGCTGTATTATTAGATAAGTATCGGAATAGTTTGTTGAGCCAGAAATAAATTGTATTATTTGGGTTACAGTCCTATATTGTTTGGTCCGTTACTGGTTTTTCGGTTTCCCTTGTTTAAAGCGCGTACTCCTTGCCAAGTTACTACCCTCTAATGAAAATTTGCGCACTCTAGTTCAACACTCTCCCCGGCAAAATTTCTGCTTAATGAAAAATATCATGCTAGACATTTTATTTTTATTTTTTGGAGACAAGAAAATTTATAACTAAACAATTAGAAATTTAAACCTTGTAAAGAAGGGGCGATAATAAATGTTCGTGAGAAGTGAGTTTTAATATAAGAATTATTTCTTTGATTTCAAGTTCGCATATAGAACGAATGGTCGCTGATGGCTTTCTTGTTTATAGAATTCGTCATTGTTTCGCATTCTTTTGGGAATATTCAATATAGCAATGGGTGATTTGGATTCTCGTCCTATATACTGGGCACCTGAACCGCTAGCATCAAAACAACTTCATATTAATTGCTGTTATTAGTTTCTGTAAAGATTGTTTTTTTATGATATACGAATTTGATTAAATTGATGAATTTTATAAGCTACACAATTTTTGAATTCGGAGATGGAGAAGCGCTAGCTTCGGGGAATCGAAGAATTCTCACTAGACCGCACTATGGTGAAAAAGATGGGCTTCCGTTTATTTTTTATCTCTAAACAGGACTTCGTTATCTCAATGTAAGTCTATATCGACGTGTGAATACTCATATGAAAGCTATGATACTCTAGATGTGTCTTTTGGAGGTTTTATGCCGATTCGACACAGTCACGGCACCCACGTCCCACCACAGGGGGTCTAAGGGGGGGTACCCGGAGGTACATGGCTAAAATGGGCCATTTTTTGGGTCATTTTTGCTCAGAACTCGGCAACCCTTGACCCGCTTTGAATCATTTTGATATCGAAATATGTGTCCTATAAAGCTTTATTTATGGGTATATAAATTGTTTTGGTCGCGTCCCTATGGGGCATGTGGGCCTTTAGCAAATGGGCAAATTTCCAAATGTTGGTCAAACTTTGTCGAGGTGTAGCTATGTAAAAAACTCAAGCGATTCAAACGAATTTTGGTGTGTGGATATACCTGTAAGGCTACAACAGATTTGATGTGGGACCCCTGGGTCAATTTGTATTTGAGGCAAATTTGGGCCGACGCCATGTATAGTCGTCCGTGACATTACCTCTTCTAACGGTATATTAATAGATTTGTAGCTCAAAATAAGTTCATATGGGTTTTCTTGGGTGCTGTTTTCAAATCATCACTGTATTTAGACGTATCTCTTCTAGTTATATCAATGGGTGAGACAAGGCGAATGGTGCAAAAAGGACGAGTGTCATGCAGTCTGTAGCAAATTCTGTTTATGTTTTCTGTGCTACCATGATTTTGTTATGATTGTTATATAAAAATTGATTACATAGATATGTTGTTCACGATTCGTAAGCAGTTCTGTGGTAGAGTTATCCTTCGTAGGGTGCGTATTAGATATCTGACTATCAGTTTTGCTGCATCTATGCCTTATTGAACACATATTAATAAATCTTTTTTGATGAATTGCATCTCTGGTTTGTAACAGGAATATATTTTTAATGAGTTGTTCCACTGTATGTTAACGTTACAGTTTCTCATTTTTCCGAACCCATACACTTGGCATGTCTCCAAGATCCTAGTTAATAAAGTTTTAGGTTTCATGTAATATTACACATGCTAACAATATGCGGAAAAAATTCAACGGGGTCCCCGGTTCATGTTCATGAGAATTTTTAACACAAATGGAGCAGCCAGCTCTTACAATTTGATGTCGATTTTTTTCGATTTTTGTGTCATCAAAAATTTGATTCGGTTTCTCTTATATTTAATACGGAACGTTGCGCTTTAAACACCATGGTTATATCTTTTTGTTCAAAATATTTAACAAATTGTTATATATTGTTTTTATGGTTAGAGACAAGTTTAACATCGATCAATTAACAGATATTCTAACACATTTTGCTCAATTCCTATGTCACCTTTAGCATTAAAGTAAGTATTTATTATATTAAAATTTAGTTTTGCCCGCCTCCAGCGAGTAAAATGCTGCTTGGCCGGTCGCCTTTTATACTTACGATTCGAAGCTACAACCGGTGACGCAATGGGAATGAATATGGTGTCGAAGGTGTGTTTGAAGTTGTTTATTCTAGGCGAATTTGTCCATTAATTATCAGGACTTAGTAACTTAGTAAAGATTGTGTGTTGCAAAGGTGAGAGCTTTTAAATTCCGTCTCTCTCTGTGTGTGATCGGCCATAACTCGGGAACGAATAAACCGATTTTCATGATCTTGGGCTCATTCGAACCGGCATAGTCGATTCACCGTGTACATCCCGAGTTTTTTGATTTGGGGTCTGGTTCCAGGGTCAGGGGTCAAAATGTGGGGTTTTTGTCCCATTTTACCCATTTTAGTACCTTTCACTGTGGCAAGGTTATTTTTATCTTAACTTTCAAATTTTTTTCTGGTTGGTTTTATTTCATAGTAAAATGATATGTGCAGTTTTTGTTTTTCGATTAAGGCACCGGTTCTGGAGTTGTGGGGTTCGAGGTAAGGGGGTATGGTGCCCCCATGGTTGAACGAAAAAAATTCAAATTTTTTTATCGGGGCGGCTGAAAAGTTTCACTTGGGGGTTTTCACGCATGGGAACCTCATTGCCGGTGTTGGTTTTGCTCTGCTAGTCATACTTCCTTGGGTACGGGACATAGCGCCTCCACGGTTCCTCGTCCCAAAATTCCTAATTTTATTGTGACCTGCTCGGAGGCTGATAGCTTGCACTTGTGGTGTTTTCGGGCATGGGAAACTTATTACCGGTGTTAGTTTTGTTACAACTTGTACGGTATTGTGTAATATCCACATATTGCATATCAACATATGCTATCGAGAGTTGATTGGCTGTGCACGCAAAAGGCGTAGGTGTACCTGTGCTTCAACATGTTCTACAATCTCGATAGAGTTACTAGTATAGTTTTGCACACAGCTTTTGTTAACAGAATGTCGACTAAGACGTTACATATATGTTGATGTATTCCGAAAATTTTATCGCCGTACTGAATATTGTTGAATATTTTTTATACATTAAACTTTGACCGACGAAGCGTTCAAACGAGTCGTGTACCAGTAGCTGTTTTGCCACAGGCTTTTTTTGAAATCTCTGCTGAGATAAGTATGACGCGAACATTCTATGGATTTATTCTTATAACCTTTACTCATAACAAGCGGCTCCACTCTTAGTTGCTGGAAACCTAATATTCAGCCAATTAGTACTTGTTGCAATATTTATTATGACCGCTTTTAAAGCTTGGTTGGAAAATTGCGTTTTGGACATGTTCGTTCAATCAGCTGTAATTTTTTTGCTCTTCAAACCAGAAATACGTATTAGCTTTCAAGTAAAATACATTATATTATCCTGTTATAGGGCGTAGAGTCGGTGCTGAAACGACAACTCTTGCTGAAATTTTCAAATATGGAAGTTTTGGGGTTGAGTGGAAATTATTGTACCGACAAGAAGTCGGCAGCAATCAATTGGTAACATTTTCCACGTTTTTAGTTTGTAATTGCTTTATCTTATGCGGAATTTTGTAGCAAAAATTATATTAAATTTGCCTTATTTTTATCAAACATTCATGATCATAGTAGCTATCCTAAAGTAGACACTCAGCCAATGTAACTGTGCTGCTGACAGTACAAAAACCCTGCTTTTGTACCAGGTATGCACATCTTTAGTAATCGTATGCAACCCAAAAATGATACTATTTACTACATACCGGCCTGTCCACAGCCTTCCCAAAAATCTAGCGTTGTGGATCCGAGATTCATTCTTAAGGGAAATTTCAATGTGGAAGGACAAAATTTTGCTACATATGTTATCTATATTTTCAGGTACTTTTATCTGTTTTACATAATATTTTCGTACACTAAAACAGTGTAGTAACAACAGTAATAGTATTATAATTAATATTTAAAATTATTTGGCTTACGGAAAACAATAATATAGAGGCACTTATAAATCATTGGTTCACTTGAACTTGTAGGGTTTCGGAAGAGTGGGTAACTCTGATGACTATGGGGTTTTGGAATTTGGGCTATATTGCGCCCCATTTTGCAGAGGCGAGTAAAATACATATCATGTTATCGACAGAATAGAATAACCATTAAAACATAATCTCGCGACGAATCTCATCCAGTGTTCTTTTCAGTATGGATTGCATAAGGTTCCATTAGTTTGTCTAAACCGAGCTGCTAAGCGAACCATTTAATTAAGATCACAAGCGCCTTCAATAATGTTTTACTAACCCTTTTCCAGTTCATACCTCCTGGAAAATTCGGGGACTGGGTTCCGAAATGGGTACGGGGACTTTGTTCCGAATTTCTACCATTTCGCCCCGGTTCATGCATAAGCGAAATCTATTTAATTTAGAAAAAGCGTCCTCATTTTCAAGTAAATACCAAATTCCGTTGCTGAGTCTGATAAAAAAAAATTCTAATGTTCTTCAAAATTGCGAATTTTCGATCAAAATCATTTTGTCATCAATCGGATTTCAGTCTGTCATGTCATTACTTACGATGCAACTTGTTAGTTTTATTTTTACTATTCATCATTTCGGTGAGTTATAGTTTTTTGGACAGTAAGCAATGACTATTCACAGGTATTAGGTAACTGCTCCGCTGAACGATACTTTCTTAACTTAAATCCTTAGCGTTGACTGTATTTTTTCTTTATTATAGCCCAGGACTATGCCCTAGAACCATAATAAATTATTATTTGAGTCGTGTGTACTGACAGCAATTATTTTTCTAATTTTCTAGGATTGAAGGTCGTGGAAAATCTGTTGTCGCGGAAGCCTTGGTTCCTGGTTGTGTTGTGCGACAGGTTTGTGTTCGTTTGACACAAACGTATTGTCTGTTGTGATTGAAACTATTCGAGCGGAGTTTTCAATAAAGGCGCTAGGCGGAAAATCGTGAAAATATTTATTTATTTATTAGTTTCTGTAATGCATAACTAACTCATTTTCGGGTGGAGAGATTTATATAAATAATTTTTTGTTAGATAGTAAAAATAATGTGGATGTGCCCTTTAATTGAATGAGCCAATCTTCGGGATGAAAATGGCAAAAACATAATTTAAGGATTCTTTACTAAATCTGGTCATCCGGGGACGACTTCTTCTGATCCCATATCTCGCGACACAGGCATCACATGCCGCCTTACTTTGCAGCTTTGTTCTGGATCGAGATCTACAACTTTGCTGAAGACCACTTTTTTGTGGGACCACACCCTGGGTCGCTGTGAGCCCGAATATGATTGGGCGACCCTTTGCCAGAAATGTCGATTTTTCAAATGTTATTGCTTGTTTTCGAATAAGTGTTTATTAGGTTATCAAACATGGTGTATATGACAGATTAGTTATCTAGGGTTCATCTTGACTTTATCATGGGGTTTCGAATGTTTTATGGTCGACGAACCCGATTTTCAGTCTGTATTTCGACGAACCCGATTTTCACTTGGTTACTTATTGCATACAGGGCATCAAGAATTGTGTATATATAAAGTGTTTTGACATGGTGAATACCACAAGACATCATCAAGTACATTATTTCGTGCCTTTTCTGAGGTGCTTAATGATGTCAATGAACCCGATTTCTACAATATAACACGTCTTAAGTTGTCTTGTTATTGAAAAGGTGTGAGCCTAGCGAGTTGAGTGGAAAAATCATGAAAACTTTTTTGTCTGTCGATGTCAGTCATTCATAACTCAGAACTTCGGATGCATGGATTATTGAAAAGGTGTGAGCCTAGCGAGTTGAGTGGAAAAATCATGAAAACTTTTTTGTCTGTCGATGTCAGTCATTCATAACTCAGAACTTCGGATGCATGGATTTCGATAAAATTTTTTTGTTCGATACCAAAAGTGATGCGCTTTACTTGAACACGAATAGCTCCGACCCCATATTCCGGATCAAAATAGCAAAACGGTTTTAAGGGATCTATGACAAATATGGCGGTGCGGGTACCAGTTTTGTTGACCCACAACTTTTTTATGAGACCACTCCGTGGGTCGCTATGCGCGCGAATATGCTACCTTTTACCAGAGATAAGGATTGTTCAAATTTCGGCATTACGTGTTTTGTCTTACAATGAGTGCCTATTAAGCTATCAAGCTCGCTGAATACGATGCTTTTGTTATCTAGAGTCCTCTTTAGTATATTACAACTTATACCTTTCATGGGGTTCCAATGGTTTTACGGTCCACAAACCGCATTTCCAAAATGAGTGGGCTTTTATTTGGTTATGCATTGCATGCTGGGAATGAAGAATGTTTTATATATAGTTTTTTCTGAACATTGTATACAATAATTTGGTTATCTAAATTCAATTGTGCATATTTCATGCTTTTTGATTGGCTTTCATTGGGTTTATTGTCAATGAACCCGATTTCCAGAATATAGTGTGTCTTCAATTGTCTGTTTACGTATTGCGTACAGGGGTTATGATGATTTCCGGTACTGAAAACGCGAGCCTAGTGGCCAACTGCTATGGCAAAATTCCGAGAGGCCGTTGCTAAACAATGTAGCTGAGGTTTCGTTTTGTTGTAATTTCAGGCAACTATATTATTTGACGTCCGCTTAAGTGTGGTGAATTTTTTCGTGACATGTTCAATCTGCTGTTTGCGTCAAGCTCATTCTCAACTCTGAGGGTTTTCATCAGGTATAAAGGCAAAGATCATTAACATTTTGGCATAATTTCTCCGGTCAGCAGCGACGGAGCTTTGTAAAGAGTACGTATAATAGCGGAGCCAAATGAGCAGACCCAAGACACGAAACATAGTTATGTACGTCTTTTGCTCTAAAAGAAAATTTGGAAACGCAAAAAGGGTGTATGTCCAGAATTTTATATGGTATCTTTTGTATTTAACCTGCTGAGAAAATACATCCGTTTGGTATTAATTCTGATATAACCGACGCAGCTCATTCAGCTTAGCGGTTAAAGTTTGACTGTCATTTATTTAAAAACAATCGGTTTCTTGAAACTATACCTTTTGGAAATACAGTCACTGCCAGAAATAATTTCAAAACAATCGATCGAAATTTCGATCAATTCAAAACTTCATTCATGTCGATTTTAGCGCAATTGAATAAATTTCAAATTTATAAAATTTCGATTATGTTCGATTAAACGAAATTTCGACGGTTTTCGTTCGCACTTATTTTTGGCCAGCATTGTACATATTTTATAAAAATTTTCACGCAATAGAGTATATGATGACTGTCACTAGTATCTCATAATTAAACGAAGCGAACGTTATTCTATTTTTAACCTATTTTTAATCACCGTAAGAGGCTGCGTTTAATGTATATACCACTCTAAAAATTCTTGAGCCCTGAATCCATTGAAAGTCTTCAAACCTCTCCGATCCTACTGGCAACGCATCAAGTATTGCTGGTCTCTAGATAACCAAATCATCGTATTCAGTCTGTCAGAAAACCTGTTTTGATAATTCTTGTTGACCTGTCCGCAACACGTAACCAAACACCTGAAAACATACTATATTCTCGAGATCAGAATCATTGGCCCTAAATTCATGAAGACCCATGAAAAGGCATGAAATATGCACGCTGTCTCTTTATAACCATATCATTATATTCAGCTTACTGAAAAACATCTATATAGACTATTTTTGATGCCATGTGCCAAACTATTGACTACCGACTATTTTCTGAAAATCGGGTTCATTACTCGCGTTATCAACAGTTTGCAAAAGTTTTCCAACGTGCTTGCACAAACTGTCGCACACGCAGACCAATATTTATTGAAACGGAGCGGGTGAAGAGAGCAGAATTTCCACTCAGGGCTCTTGGGGAGAAAATCGTGAAAATTTAATTCATAACTCATTTTCGGATGAACGGATTTTTTGTTCGATAGCAAAAGTGATATCGAGATGCGCTTTACTTGAACGCTAACAGTTCTCACTCATGTCCCGGGTCAAAATGACAAAACATGTTTTTATTGGCTTTTCCAAGTACGGGTACCGTGTTTCGCAGCCCGTATCTCGTGACAGGTTTCTTGTCAAAATTTCGCCTTGTTATTGCTTGTTTTTATCTTATATTGAGTGCCGATTTGTTTATCAAGTACAATGGATACGATGGTTTTGCTATATAGAGTCCAACTTGGCTATATCATACATTTTCCAGGGTTTTACGGGCGAATATTTCTAATATGTAGTATTTTCACTACGTTTAGGGGCAATGAACCAGATTTCCAGAAAATAGTCGGTCTTCAGTATTTTGGTACACTGCATCAAAAAGAAACCCTATATAGAGGTTTTTTCGGTACGCTGAATACAGTGCATTGGTTATCTAGAGTCCACCATGCATATTTCATGCCTTTTCATGAGTTCCCACTGGGTATTTTGGTCAGTGAACCGGATTTTTAGAATATATTCTGCTTCATTTGTTTGGTTACGTAGACGAATATGTTGTAGCGAACCGATATGTTTTTTATAATTCTATATTGTTGTGGCTTCGTATTTATGATTTTATTGTAATTGTTGCACAATTTTGAAATCTAAAAACTGTGAAGTTTGTTTAAAATCTTCTAGTTATTTTCATAAGTTTAATTATTTTCGTTCTGCAAGTGTAAGTTTCAGGCGGTAGAACGTGCATATGACATTTCAAACTGTGAGTATATAAATTAGTGCAGCCGCTGTAAAGATGTCAGATTGCGTCGCAGTTTCATAATGTATCGACTGGTGATTCTCGGCTACATTTTTATTATGCGAGCTTGCTGCTGCACTTAATGCTTTTATTATTTCACTTGTAGTAAATAGAATCAGGGTTTTCGTAGTATCGTATTATTAAGTAAGTGCCGAGCTTAATTGAGTTCGCGGCACCCACACCGAGCACGAAAGTGTTCTGGTTTCCAAAGGAGCTCCGGTATATGTGCGTGGATTACCCGAGCATTGCTTGAGTTCGATCAGGGTCCCAATCGAAATAGTTAACAAGATTCCTTACTTCTGTAATCGATACCCGAGCACCTCAGTTCGCGGTACCCATCCCCGAGCTCTTTAGTTCGAGGTATAGTCACCCGAGCTCTTGAGTTCGTGGTCAGTCCTGACCCGAGCTGTTACAGTTCGCGGAATACCACTAAACCAGAAGCTCAGTACAATCGAAATTTGTTGTAAACCGCCGATCAGTATTCTCTTGCCTGTTAGACAGTAATAGGGCATCGCCCCCAACTTTGCCATAAAATCATCGGTCGACATTCATTTACACGAACCCCGTATCTGTAATTGGGTAAACGCGACAATGTCACCAAATAGGTTCTGCGTTAAGCTGAATATGATGGTTTAATTATATCTAGAGACCAACACAAATACTTGATACGTTGTCTGATGTTTTCTATGGGGTTAGAGTCGACGAATTTTTAGGATTTTCAGTAACTTCAGGGGTCAAGATGTTTTAGGGTGTTATATACATCAAACATAGCCTGTTACACGCGATTAAACAAAATAATTACCTAACAATGAAACCACGCTCCCGCGTTTCATCGTCGCTTGCGAGATTCTAGTGTAAAGCCGCTCATGCGTTCATGTCTATGCACATGCAGTAGTCAATAATGATTGTCGCTAGCACCTCGTTCAAACTCGTTTGCGACTCTTTTTTTAAAAAGATATTTTAAAATACAATTTCATTTATAAATTTTAATAATTTCGAAAGCTACAACGAGGCACTCGCTCGAGAGTTCCTCGCGCTCGCAAGTTCCGCCGAAATCGAAATCGATAGAAATCTTATTTAACCGAAGTCGATCAAAAATGGAAATCGATCTTAGATCTAGAGTTTTGGATGGTCATAAAATAGGGTAAATCCTGGAAAATTGCGAAAATATCTGGGAATTTTACACTCACCGACATCGTTTTTCTTTCAAACGTTGCCTGCCTTAACACTGAGCGACTGGCCTGTCCACAGTGGAAGGACGGGGCCCCCACTTTCCAATTCCCCCCATGTCTGTCCCACCACTCGGCTGAAACCACCTATGTTCAGCTGAATCAAAAATTTTTATATCTCAAAAATTTATGTTTTTCTTTTTGCAAAATGCTTTTTAAACTAATTGTAATGCTAAAACGTCTTTCTATAGATTGAAAATACACTTTGAAATTTCCCCCGAGAAATGAACATGAATGGGGGGGCAAGTTTCCACCGCTTGTCAGAGGGCTGTGGACGGGCCAGAGCGATCGCTGCCAAACTACCACATTATTTGCCAAACAATCCGAAACACTGTTAGCTATTCAACATTTATTTAAACATTATAAATGGTTTACACACATTTTTTGACGTAAACATTACAGTTTTTAAAAAGGTGTATGTCCTTAGATGGGGCTAAGTCTTGCAGTTTTCAAAAAATAGATGTCCTTAGCGATTGTGAAAAGTCAGTGTCACATAAAAATTCTGGAATTTCGTGAGTGGAAACCCGTGGACACCTTGGATCTATTATTTCTGCCGTGACTGTATCTATATTCGCATTGAAATATGTTTTAACAAAAATAATTTTGTAATCTTGCCTATTGTTCTTTCAGATATTGAAGACGTCAGTCGATAAATTAGTCGACCTCTGCGAGGCGAAAAATCTAATCGGATCTGCAGTTGCTGGCTCTCTCGGCGGCTTCAACGCACATGCTGCAAATATTGTGACAGCGATTTTTCTCGCTACTGGACAGGTAAGCGCTTCGTCGTTCATATTCTAGTGTAATGGCCCCGGAAGGGTTGCCAAAATTTGGCCTCGCCAAACAAGCTCATTAATTTTAACTAACCAATTAATCATTTTAATCTACGAAGGAATGTCCTTTGGATTGGGACATAGAAATTAAAATTTTATTGGTTAATGTAAGAAAAGACAGGAACTCCGGTCTTAATTAAG
The DNA here is from genome assembly GCA_030248225.1 of Trileptium ribeirensis. Classification (NCBI taxonomy): domain Eukaryota; kingdom Metazoa; phylum Nematoda; class Enoplea; order Enoplida; family Thoracostomopsidae; genus Trileptium; species Trileptium ribeirensis. Next base: position 17,069 of record JASANE010025320.1, on the reverse strand, counting down.
TTGTCTCCGATTGGTCGGATACTGGAACTTGGGGTTAGACGTCTCGAACAGAATCTGCAGTTCAGTTTGACTTCGGCAGCGCGGAGTTTGGACAAATTTATTGTCCGGCTCCGACGCTTGCGTAGCTTAGTAATAATAGTTTGCTTTTGCTGTCTCAATTTTTTGGATGGTTGGTCGCACGCATGGACGTTGGCTGGACGACGGAGGCTCTGATATGCAAGTGTGGGTATGGCAGAGGGTATGTAAAGGAGTTACAAAATAGCCATTATCAGAAGTAAACGTTGTTGTAGTAGGAAGCTAGTGCAGCCATCATCGTCCCTTCTCTGCTCACTCGTCTTGTCCCGTCCTTTGTGAGGGCCCCCTATCAGCTTGTAAGATATCTTTAACTCCAACCAAAGTCATTCTAAATCTCCCTACGACTTAGGGCACAAATAATAGCGACACTGGCGATGAATAATTTTTCTTGATTTTCTGAGTTGAGTTAGGAATTTTAATTTGAGTTGACCGAGGTTAAGCGAAACTTTTTTAGAAATATACTGGCGTAACAGATCCATGCTGGATCGTTACGAGATAGATTAATTCTGGCCACACGCTAATGGACAACATTTATGAATTGGAGTTAATGATGCCCTCCCGAAATTGAATCCCCAATGACTATGACTGCAGGAACGCGAAGCCATTTCCCCGTCCCCGTTTGTAGTTGGAACGGACTCGAAATTGACGATTTTTTGTGCCCACAAAATTGCGCACCGTTGTCGCCTCAGTTGTAATCACTGTATACATCGCAAATCAGGAATCGCTAAGCCCGATAGTCTGGCTATGTAACTATGTATTTTGACATTTCGGTCTACACCGCCGACATTTTCGTGATCACCATGGATATCTTTACTATTACTTATCAGGAATGGATAACTGTTGCAATATTATTGTTGTTAATTGTCGTATAATATACCGTTTATATTGCCGTAAAGGCACCCGTTGGCATGTATGACTTGTATATTATTACTATTGTTACTTAGTTGTACCATATCGTTCGTTTTGCCATAAAGGCACCTATTCATATGATCGTTATGTATCACCGTAACATAAATGCATTGATTGTTATGTACCCATTTATACCGTTATCCTTGCACATACATGTTTGAATTAGTAATTTGATTATACTGATACCGTATATCCTATTTGTACCCTTAATCGTGTGCGTATTGTACCCGTATATATATTCGTTGTACCATATTTATACCAATTTCGTTTCCTTGATTATGGTCATAAAGGCACATCTTTGTATGTAATTTCGTTGTACTTTTGTTCCTCTTATCGTTGTATTTTGTTATACCTTTGATATTCATGATTATTGAGGTGTATATGTTCGTGACTAACTCATTCTTGATTAGGTTGATCTTTAGAGAAGAGTTAGCGATTTGGCGCACATAAATTAGTATTTTTGTTGGCAGAAACATTGCTTTTGCCATACGCTACCGGCGAATAAATGGGACGGTACAACTCTCCGTACGCCCCGATATGTATAGGAAAAGCCGTACCTCGCGTGGTAGGACCGCAAAATTTGCCTCGATTTTGGTAGAAAGAATTAGCCGTGACGGAAACCGGTCACGACCGTCCTCACGAATGAGAACCACAAAAAATGTTGGCTGTTGCCCTATAGCGAACAGCAAAGTAGCAAAGTTTTTGAAAATATATAAGTAGAACTACCGGATATTAAATTTACCAGTGTTGAAAATTGAGAAATACACTGGTAAAGTGTAACGACAAAAATGTTATTAGCTACCAGTGTTCATTTTGCTGACTAAGTACTCCGGAACCGTTAAGAAAACCGCAATTTAAGAGCTGAACATTTCTGATAGAGAATTTTACAGTCTTTACAATGAGACAGGTCCTGTCAGGATCTACGGACTTACTAAGAAATAACTATGTAAATATGACAAATCAACCACATTTAATAAAATAACAACAAATCGGGATATAGAATATTGTTGAAATCGTTGCATCCGAGGCTTTCATTTGAGCCCGGAACGGACCGGCTGTGCCAGCTTTTGGGCGTACTTTCTCGTGAAAATCGCAGAAATTCTTTTCCGCTAGGCGTGTAACTCATCATTAGATTCCCCTCGTCAAATCCGACAAATATATGCTCCTGGCCTCACAAAAAGGCAGCCCGAACCCGCGGGAGCCACACAAAAGACTTTAATCATTAATGAAATTTGTGATGGCCTCGCCCGAGAGCCCACCTCCCCTTTTGTCGTCTAAGAATAGACCTGTTCATATCAAAATGCTCGGATAGACGCACTGAGCCCGAATCCGATATCCGTTTGGCACTTTGGCCATCACTGAGGTAATGGGACCCTTTTTACTGCTTTGCCCCTCGTTTGCTTGCTTAAATCACGTGTCCTTTCTTTGGAAGCCGATCCTAAGTATATGAGCATATATGTTGCAGGGAGTAACCGGAATTCCGGTTCCGGCGAAAATCGTGTTCCGGTTGCGGTTCCGGCAAAGGGCAAAAACCATACCGGAACCGGAATTCCGGTTTAAAAACTTTGTTTTAAATTTTCCATGTTTTTGCTCCATCCTGTAATCCAAACATATAATATATATTATACAATGATCAAGCTCCAATACAACCAAGCAAAAGAAAAGATTAACTAATCAATTTGCCCTGTAAAACGTAAGTAGGGCACATAATTTGAGCAGGAATTTTTCATAATAACCTGCAGGAGTTTGTTAAATCAAAGCCAGGTCGATGCTTGTAGCAGCTATTACACACATTCAGAAGTCTGCGGGGTACGTTCGAAGTATACCGGTCCAACTCGGTAACAGAGTATGGCTTACGTAGAAGTACTTAGCCTATGCTTGGCTAACATAAATTGCGTCAAGTACCAGCCGGTGCGCTTTAAACTTTGCAAATCAGGTGAAATTGAAGTAACGTTATCTGTAACGCAAGCAGAAACTGCTTCCTTGGCAATGAACTGTATTTATTGAAACTGTGCGAGCAGCATCAAAGTGTGTCTCACTTATAGCATTCTGATTAGAAAGTTATCATCATTATCATCTAACTGACGGGCACTGTGGCCTTGTTTTTTCTGCTCTGTTTTTTTTTTTTTTTTTTTTTTTTTTTTTTTTTTGGGGGGGGGAGGGGGGGGAGGGGGGAGGGGTGTTTTTCTCTGTCTTTTTTTTTTTTGGTTTCGATTGTTGTTGTTAGAGAAAAAGGGTTTTTTTTCCCCCCCCTCCCGGAGGAGGTTGGGGTGATGAGTCGTGTGTAGGTTGAATGTATGTACATAGGTGTGCAGGCATACATTGGTATACATGTCTACTTCACAAATATATATATAAATACACATATAGCTTTAATTTTCGTTGATTTGATAAGCTGAAAATAGTCTCTTTTAAAATTCTTTTTAATAAAATAAAACAGAAACGTTACGTCAACTCAACCTCATTTAATATGCATAAAACTCAGAATATTTAATTACTTGACGCTCATTAAGTATGCAAACGCCATATGCCAAGATATCTCATTAGCTATGCACAAAAAACAGAATATTTAATTAGGTCAGTCTCATCTAATATGCAAGCACCTTATGTTCATTATTAGGCTGCAGTTTGGTTTTAAATAAGGTTTCATTTGACTCGTGACGTTATCATGCATGGTCGTATTTATAGCTCTCTGTTTTATTCTACCCAAACTAATAATAAATAATACGTAGTAGTATAGTAGGAGCAGCACGAACACAGAGGATTTGAGGATTCATTTTGCTTCTTTTTTGCAGGAAAATTTTAATTTGTGTATGGAGCAATTAGCGGGCTGCCGTTTGGTGCGGGGCAATTAGGGGAGGCTACGGGATTGTACGGAGCTAGGTACGGGGTTGTACCATGGTGTCAGCGTGTGCCGGGTACTTGTTCCAAGGATATTATATCATGAATGTATAGCATACATATATGTATATTGCAAGTTCAAACGTTTCGGCCGTACCAAGGGCCTCATCAGGCGGCTGTAGGCTACCGCTACGTTTTTTCTTTATTGAAAAAATTACACAATAATACAAATGAAGTATAATATACACATATAAAATATAAATATTAACATATACAAATGAAGTATAATACATACACACAACATATAAAGTATAAATATCTTCATTTATTCCCGTTTAGCACCATGTTGATGCACCAATTGATATTTTCGTCGCCGCGCGTGAACTGGGTGGTCGTAGACGAATGCCGTTATGACTACATTGCCTTCTGTCACCACACATAATATGTAGCCTGGTTCACCCGTCCATCCTCGATACCCAATGACTTTGTTGAATATTTTGAAGTGCTCCACCCGATTATCGTGTCGCTTGAAGTGATCATCGCCGTTGTACACCGTTTCGTAGATATTTGCTTGGTAATCGTTGATGAGACGTGAATTTCCACTGGCAACGTGACCAGTATGACCATGTACAAAGTGTTTACTGAAGTGGAGAAACATGGCTTCGATGAATGAAAGTGTAAACTGATTTAATAAATTGAAATACACTGGTATATATAAGCATTTCATCCCTGCCAAAGGAATCATCAGATGGCTTTACACCGTATACACGGTATTGGCTACCATTATGTTTTTTTCTTTTTTTTACTTCAAATTAAACATATAACACAACTTAATAATATCATCATAATAATCAACATACAACATAGGGTATGACAATGATAATTTATACAAAGACTGTTTAAAAGTGTTTTCGTTCTTCATTATAAATTCCACCGCCTTGATAATTGCTTGTCGTCGTCGTTGAACCTTGAACAAATTTTCTTCCTCTTTCGATCGCCCGTCGATATAGTCGCCTGTTGCTTCACATTGACGTCGAAACTCAGCCACCCGATGTTGCCAATAATCAATATCCTTTTGAAGATAAACGTTGCGCACGTATTGTTCCATACGCTTCACGAATATTGATTCCAATATAAGTCCGTGTTGATAAGGTATTGATAAGTTCATAAGCAAATGTTCAAATACGTTGAATAAATATACCATCTGTGCGTTCCATTTAAGACCTTTAGGTGGTTTGAGTCGAACGTTGAAGTGTAGATTTGATGTTGTTTTATTGATCTATTTAATATCATAACCATTTGCCGGATCCCATTTTTCGCTTGATCCGTTTGTCCAGTCGTCGAAGCATAGACTTTTCGTACAATTTTCGAGGTTCCACGTGGTAGTAGTATTGCTACGCTTTACACTTATGAACAATATAACCGTCTCCACAACAACAGCTACAAATAACACAACATACAATGGAATAAAGCGTTTGTTATCCATGTTTGATTCAAATGCTTTCTAGAGCTATTTAAGACATTTTATTCCAAAATACTTCTTTATTTGAGTTTATGTTCAATTCAGCTGTAAATTCTCCCATTGCGAAAACCACAATAGCCTTCTTCAACTCCTCTACAAAATCAATAGAAAGTCTAAGTTGTCCATCTGGTGGATTTGAAAGATAATTGCAATCACTGCTATGATCTCTGCTCAAATCAATACAAAATATTTGATAACCTGCACCATGTCGAAAGCCAACTTCAGTTAATCCTAAATTCTCTGTTCTACCGTTCAATGCATATAATGTATTATAAAACAATCTCATATCATTATCAGCCTTACACGGTAGAGATATATTGCACGGGTATCTGTCATCGTTCATAAACACGGTAAAACTATTCATATCTGGTAAACTTAACTTAAAAAACAAGTTTGACTTTGGTGCACCAGCATATGCCTCTTGTGTTATTCCCCAAATGTATATTCTACGGGGTAATGATCCTTCAAAAATTGTCCAATCCACGTTTTGTAATCCTTTATTTACTGAAAGGGTTTGAATCTTGTATCGTATACTAGGAAATTTGACCCCACTACTATTTAAAATTTTGTAACGAAGAACAATCGGACGTAGGTTTTTTTATATTGAATTCCGCACTCTGGATTTTTGGAAATGTCCGACTGTCGTTACGAAAAAGATGAACTCTGATGCTTTGATTCAATGTACCACTTAAGTCAAATGACTGCCCCCAAAATACTCGAATTAAACTCTGAGCCTAGCCTATAAACTATAATACTATCACTGTCTATACGTGTATACACAAATAATTCCAATCTTAATTCTCAGCAAAAGAAGTATGCGCGGCGCAATACAATAATCACTATATAAGTATACTGCGGTTCAAAACAAACAACTTCAATTGAAATGATGAACAAGTTACGTACAAAATCCACAACAAAAATCCACCAAAACTAAATAATCAATAATACCTCCAAACACCAAACAGTAATATTTGTTAAAATATCGCAAAAGTGAGCACATGCTCTTTAACACTCATCATCATGCCGCAGTATCTCTATCTTTACTTCTTCACAGGAAATCTTTGTACCGCCTTAATGTCCACAAGCCGCGTGACTGTCCACTATAATCGCCCAATTATACAGTGCTGATATGCTGCTGCGTAAATAACTGAAAAGCAGGGATGCCTCTATGCCGTAATACAAATGTGCTAATGTCCACTCTTTAAGCCGCTAGGAAACAGAAGTAACCTGTTAATACCACCGTAAATCCAAACCACAATATAAGACTGACTTACGATAACCACAAAAGAAAGCACTAGCGAACAACCAACCAACGATCAAAACTCTAACCTGTCGCTCAATAACTAACGAATAAAACTAACGAACAACTGAGATGCGGCTAAGAAACAACTGTCGAACTCTATGACGATAGAACTGAAGTGAGGCTTCGAGTGGAGCGCGTGCTGGCTTAAATACCCATCTCCCAGCCAAATCAAATGCTATCACAAAGTGATTTCTGGATTCAAGTAACATTTTATATCTTTATCCCAAAGCAGCCCAGTAGGTTATTATTAGCAATATGTTTTGACTTATCCCGCCCGACATCGATGCAGTACTAGAACAACTATACTCCAACGCTGTATGAATCAATATCTGACTCAAAACAACTTCAATATGTCCTATTAATAACTTGTTTATAAAGAGAATAATTCAAATGCCAATACAAATCAAGTTTTGACTGACGACCCTCTAATTCGTCAGACTAGTTTAAGTCAGTTTGAAGAAAATAACATAAGTTCTCTAAAATAGCAAAAAACAGAACATCTTCGTTTTGCGGTATTACACAAGAGCACTCAATACGAAACGTGAACAGCAACAGCATAAAGGTAGTTTCGACCCAGACATATGAACGCTTGCCCACACATGCAGATAAATACATACACATGTACTAGTACCTATACATACATTATTCTTTGCTAAAACATCACAAAGGTGCTCACAAGAGCGAATAAATTCTATAAACGCCAGATATATAAATAGACCTATATTTGAATGTATAGCATCATATATGTTAAGAAAACGATGACGTATATTATATATACATATAAAGAAACGAAGAGCCACCGGTGAAGTTACATTTAGATACTTAAAGCATGTGAGAAATCAGCAAGTCCCCAATTACCTGAATGTTGATTAACAAAACATACTGTGTTTATATAGATATATAAAATTGTTATGACTCGTGCATCTACTATATATGGTATAGTGTTACAGTTAGCTGGACCTTTGTCCATAGAGTTACCATATACAAACGCACAATACAAGTCTGCATTCGAATTCAAATAAAAATACCACCAGGTTATTTCAGTATATGATAAATACCTGGATGACATATGTAACAATCAAAACTACAAGTACATGCCGTTCAACAAAACGTAAAATTATGGGTAATATCAGTAGCGGACTATATACAGATCCATGGTCCAGAATTCATAGGTATAATACCGTATTACATAATGGTACATGACAGTATTTAATAATCCTTCAGCGCATAAATCATCTATCTTGTTAAGCGCGTCCAATCGTATGGACTCTGCATGTGCACAGAAGCTCAACAACGTAGTCACGATTTGTATTTAAGCAGCGTAATTAAACATACGTCAGATCCCAAGAATAAAACACGCAAGATAAGCACTCGCCCAATATAGTCGCCTTCTTTCCGGTTTGGTTTATAATTAAATGACACTCTGCTAAATGTAGCAACCACGTCACCTTGATTTTCTTTATGCATGAATTAGACAGTATGTACTGACTAAACCGCTTACTATACTACTCGACATGTGTGTACATAAAACTTCCATTTTACGAATTATACTCTATAGTACCAGAAACCTGTTAAGAAGCTAAGACAACAAATACTCAGCAATACAAGATCAGACTGAATAAATTCGCAGCATGACAATATCGAGGCTTAGAATATCTTATTGTGAAGTTCCAACTTACAGTTCACAATATTCATATTAATCCTGCATATTGAAGACTTTCAGCTATCTGGTGAATCGCATGTGGAAATTTCGTCACACAATTTATATTTGCCCAACAGTTACAGTAGCACACCACTGTTATAATTTGCTCTTTCAGATAGTAAATCAATACGAAAACGATATTTAAACATCTATCGCAAAATACTCCCTGGGTCCTTGTGTCTTAGTTACGCAAATCTAATTTAGTTCCTAAAGCGGTTTATAGAATACAAGGTTTCGTAGCGATATTCAACAATTTATTTAAAGAATCAAGGCCTGAGTATAAATATTAATAACATAGGTTTTGCATCACTTTTCACATACAATCTGACAAACTTGAAAGCAATCCCAATGAGCACTGTAGCAGGAGCTAGCGCAAATCTGACATATACTTTATGAAATCGAATGTCGCTCTTAACATGGAATATGATTATTGCACAGTATAAATCGACGTATATCCGCATGACTGCAGATTTATATGGAGTATTAGGGCATACAATATGGATGTGGGACATATATACATATATATAGGTTGCTAAATATATCACTATACTTGCAGGCTTTCACAGTCTATGCATTTATAGACATATATAAAATTGTAAAAGTAAGTCGAAAAGTGGTCAAAAGTGGAGCAGTTTTGTCCTAAAATTAGACCCCGTAACTCAATGAAATGTATCAGTTAAGGCTTAAAGTAGATTTACTTACCGTTACTAAAACACCACGCCTTCTAACGTTTCGTAACTCCAAGCCAGTTGCGGTTCCGAATAATACCAGCGAATGATAAAGCCTTCGTTGATTTCACCGCACCAGCCACTATACGCAATCAACCACTACCACAAAAATAAATTCACTGATAGTTCGATAACGAAGAAAACGGCAACCACAACGTTTTCCTGGTCTCCAACGTACCGATTAAAAGCTTCCTCGCAAAAAAAAGGTCAATACAAGCCAGAGAATATTCTTGTAGTCTTTCGGAACTAAAAATGTCAGCAACAGAGCTTTACGTAAAATAATCGATTGAAGACGGTTAATCGCACTCAGGCTATAGAATCCGAAACAAACAGCAACGTAGCAGAGTATAATAATAACTTGCGACGATACGAAACATACAAAATGTCACTAAATACGCAGACAAATTACACGAGCTAATTTAAATGCTACCAGACACGAATCTACAGCTCAAAACTTGGATGAATATAATGCCGCTGCTCAGAAATATACGAATTGAAGCAAAATCACTGTAGCAAAGTACAAGTTTTATCGACCGCTTGGCTATTACATGACGATTAGCAAATTTTGTGCTAATTTCTTATAACTGTAGCAAAGCAAATTTCCGCTGAGTCGCTAATAAAACTAGATATATAATGTCAAACACAATTGCCCGCCATATCGTTAGCAACATTTCTTCAGAAACACATAAACTCTACGCACCACCTACCATTCCAAGACCTTTTAGCATTGTTTTTAGACTCATTTATTAGAATCTACTGCCGCTGCGTCAAAACAAACGAGCCTTCACCGACAAGAAGAATATATTATACATATCTTAATCGTATTCGCTTGCATCACACAAGTGTAGTTAGTAAAATGTGTGATAATACAGGTTTAAACTGCATAACATACGACACAATAAACACTTGTATATACTGGTTACTGTTGAAAATACCGAAAACAAAGAAATAAGCTCACCATATAGAATTTTCCACGATCAACTTGCAGCTACCATCATGCTGATGAAGATTCTTCACGATTCCTGCTCGCAGCTAAAAAGTTGAAAATATTAAGTTACGGGTCATTCCACGCTGTACAGCCTTGGTTACATTCTCCCTACCTTATAAAGCCCACTCCCGGGGGCATAGAATATGATATAAACTAGAAACCTTTTTAAAATACTTTGCTTCCACAAACCAAGCTCCATTGGGATTATAGCACAAATGGTTAATTTTCGTAAAGTCAGAAATTTCAAAATCTTGAATTATTCACACTGGATCGAAAGGTACCAATAATTTAAATCAAGTTTTCACGAGTGCTTAATAAGTTTTAACCAGATTGTTGGGTGAGATAAACTAGGCTAAATTAAGCAAGACGTTACCAAAAATCGCAAAACTACTCACATGAGCAATATTAGATAGTATAGCTAGTCCGTGGCAAAGATTTGTGAAAATATCGCAAAACTGCTCACACGAGCGACGCTAAATAGCGCAATACATACATCTCGAAACGCTACACAATCATCACAAAACTGCTCACTTGAGTGTGTTATAAAAACTACAATACTACATGATTTTATCTCAAATGAGCATAACGACGAGTGGCATTAATTACACCAGCGCTTTTATACCGAAGAAGTATCAAATTTTCCTAGAAGCTTTAATACAGCATTTGGTTCTAGTTCAATTTATTCTAGTTTAGACTCTGAGATTAAGGCAGTCCATCTGTGACACTGCCGAACAAAAAAAATTTTTTTCATGTAGTTTAAGCAACTTCTGAGCATTTAAAACTTGACCTACTTTTAATTTGCAGCTAACGGCAGTGGGCGAAACCACTATTATATAATCCTATGTCGTATAACTACACAGTGTGGAAGGCGCACAACTAATGAACTAATGCGATACCTGCAAATGCTTTATGTCCCACCTTTCGGCTCCCATTGCGGAGCTCCCTGAACTTAAATATTACTATCCTATAAGGAAGATTATCTTGTAATCGTGACAAAGTGTAGACGTGGTGGAAGAATTTATGAAATAAATATCGCACATGCTCACATGAGACAAAATTGAAATAATTAGATACCATACAGCAGCAACAAAATTAATATTTTTTATTTTTTTACATTAAAAAAATTATTTTTTTTGATTTTTTTTCACATTTTTTTGTAATTATTTTCTTTTTTGTATCTATTTTTTTAATACAAACAACGATTTAATACATTGCTCGGTTCACAGTAGTGTTACTTAAGTGCCAGAGGGTCCAGGTTGCTCATAGTCGATCATCATCACATGTGGGTTCGGGAATTTTAGAAGCTCTTGGCAGTCGGACAGCATTTGTCGAACTCGCATCAACACGGTACCCAACTCGTTGATACCTTCCCATCGATCAGGATCTTGAGTATCGGGATCCTTCGGTCCAAGTCCTATACCCCAAAACGTATCATGGCGGTTTGCTTCCGCAATTAGCTGGCTCCCAGTGTTCAGCAGCATTGCTCGAAGATCTTGATTGTGCTGGAACTTGCTCAAAACTCCTTTTTCCATCACTGGGACTTGTTCTTCACACCAAGACACTAATAGTGTTCTGCCTTGTGGCGTCCGCTTTAGGCTACGCTCAGCTGATTTCATTAACTTTTTCATGGCCTTAGGTTCATCAGTTTGCAGAATTGTAGTTGCTAACTGCAAAAATCCTAAATGCTCAGCTTTCTTAAGCATGTAGTATTGCTCAACATTTTTATAATAGCGTCCGTCCACCCAAAACGGAGATGGGAAATGATTGGAAAATGGGTGCTTAGCGCCAAAAAATACGTAGACGGGCATTTCAACTATTTTATATTGACATATATTGTTACTTACCAAAATGACGACATCAACTGTCATATACGCGACAACCAAACGGCAGATAAGACTGATTGAGCGACAGCGGCGATTGCACCGATAAGCGTTGCAACAGCAGCGCGAATACGACCAACTCGGCTATTGCTCCGACTAAAGTTATTGCCAACACCAAACGCCAACCCTCGCCCTGAATATGAATCAATTAGCACTGTTAATACGTAAAAAAGTTCAGGCTCGGATTGGTGAACGAACGATTGACCGTTCGGCCAGAATCATAGACAACAGTGCTCTGCAGAGACAGCCACATCCCCGTCCGCAAGGCGTGGCAATGATTTGCAAACCCGAAGATGCACGAATCGCTTGATAAACAAGGGCGTAGGTGCAATCCAACCATTAGTGGCGCAGCATTCACGAATAGACTCACGGAGCAGTGGCTGGTCGAGGAAGTGTAAAACATTACAAACGAAAATGTTAATTCGCTTAGCACGTGTGGTGCTGACGTTCATTCGACGGTACTCGGCCAGGAAACCCATGTCGTGCTGTTGCCCCAGAGCATCCTCTTTAGGCGATGAGCGTACCAAAGACAGGATCATATACGGTCGTTCGTCACCTTGCCACACGTTGGCGCAGCCGATTTTGATCTCAGGATACTCGTCAGATAAGACAGCCTTCATGATTTCGACTTGAGCTGCGTACGTAGCATCGATACCAATATCCCCTGGGTCAACATGGTTATGGTCCACTAATGTTCGTACCAGCTGAGATACAGCTCCAATCTCGGACCTGTTGAACAGACTGATGCCGTGGTACTCCTGAAGACCCTCGATGTGCTTGATTAAGATTGACTTGTCGTGTGAAATGACAGTTCCAGTTGGCCAATCGGATTCGTAGAGTAGATTATCGTTTCGTGCGACTAATGTCATTTGACGGTAGACGATCCTATTCGGTGGTATTAGTAGTTGTTGTCGTGATCGGTAATTGTCGCGTAAGTGGATGACGGTAGCAAAAGGTTGATCTGCGGCCAGGTTGATAAGAAATTCCATCGCGGATTCATCGGCGCCAGCGTTGCAAACGCGTCGATTGGTGATATAAGCCGGTAGCTGATGTGTGTCGCCAAGAAAGAGAGCTTGACCGTTCGCGACGAGTGGCAAGACGACCGACATGCGTGGAAGATCCAATGAGCCTGCTTCGTCGAAGATTATTAGATCAATGAGACTCTTTCCAAAGCCAGTGTTGCCTCGTTCGCGATTATAGACGTCGAGATTGTTGACAAGATCCATGATAGCCATATCCAAAGTACAGATGATGATTCGATGCTGTAATAAGTACCGACTAGACGTGATCTGCTCATCGCAATCGTCCAGCTCAGGATCCATTCTGGAAGCGCAGAAGTTTCGCAGATTCTCAGAGATTTGCGACAGGTCATAGCCACGTTTGAGATAACGAAGAAGCGAGAACTTCGGGATTTGTGATTGGCCATAGATACGTTCGAACGCTTGCAACATACGAAGTGCCAGCATATTCGCCGCAGCATTAGTTGGAGCCACGCACAATATCCGCTTCTCAGCGTTCTCGGCAATTAAGACGCTGGCTATCTGAGCAGTGACGTCAGTCTTCCCCGTACCCGGTGGTGCTTGACACAAGATTAGGCGTTGTCCTGTAAGGATTGCATCGAGGATTTGACGCTGACCGTCGTTTAAATGTTCCAAAAGATGACCGTATTGCGTAGGCGGACTCCAGTTTGCTTCGTCTAAATCGGAACCATTTTCAATGCCGCAAAATAACCGCTCATACACTGTCATCCACCCATTACGAAAGAATCGTTTAAAAAGAGACTTTCGGCTAGCTTGTTGTTGAGTTTCATTGACGGGAGTAGGTGTCGATATTCGTTGAGGATGCACATCTGCGCTATCCGGTGGTGGTTGGTCTGCCTCACCATGGGGCTCTGCAGTCCGAGTATCGGGAGGCCGCTCGGAAACATCAATCAAATCCAGCTCCACAACATCGACGCCATTAGCTTGACGAACTATGCGAGCAAGCCTGCGCTCTTCTGGAGACTGGTAGATGATCTCCTTAAGCAGCGATACCAGAAACTCGACCGCAGGCCCCATGGGCGGCGAAAGACTAACAGTGACGTTGTGTTGAGACAAAAGTTGCCGCGCGGCGTTGCTAGCCCTGAGAATAAGTTCGATTTGCTGACCGCAATTCCTCATCCCAACCACATATACTAGATACTTAAAGTTCCAATCGGGGCTGGTAAGACGTGCCAATTGTCGACGAGGCAATTTCAAATGTTGAAAATGTGGTGCATTTACGAGCGCAGTTACGTGGAAGCCATATGTTGTTGGGTCTTGGAACTTCTCAGACAGCCCGAGGTCCAGCTCAACATCCAACGATTCGAGATCTTCGATGACTGTTGGGCGATAATCCAGTAACTGAACCTTGATAGGATCGTCCTCCTCGTATTCGACTTGACCCAGAAGCTCAGCCATTGTTCGCAGTGGAAAATTGTTTATGGTAATCGGGAGGCGCAGGTTCAACATTCTCCGTATTTGCCCAGCAGGCGTCTCCTCGGATATATCAGGATACTCAGGCATTTTATGACTGACCAAACGACCCTGTAAAACCGGAACCCCGCGGTGCCAGATCTCAAAGTACGGAGCCAATTCTTTAGACGATATCTTGTACTGCTTACAGATTCGATTGATAGCACCCGCTTCTGTGGTTAGCTTCGGTGGACGATGCGAGCATTCCGGCAACAACGCTAGTGCACCCGGTCGTTCGATACGCCGAAGACGCTCAGGCACTCCTTCGAGTGTTTGCTGAATCAATCGATCGATTTCAGGCATCACGTAATCCCATTGCACGACAGCAAATATCGATAGATACTTCGGCGGCTGAGGCCCACTACCGTGCTGGATCCAGAATTGCAATTCGTAATAGTTCCGACCAATTTCGCTTGACCACGGCAGACATACGACGAACTGGGGATTACGCCTTCCGAAAGGCTTCAAATCCATTGGCGCGGGATGATCGTCGGTACTCGTTTCTAGAGGAGCGAGGTAGAGCGTGGCAGGCACAGGCGATCGATGTTCGATATAGAATGCTAAGCGCACTTGCATTCCAAACGGTGAGCTGCCAGTTATCAGCGGAAAATCGGGCGGTGCTCGCAAGGCATCAGCGCTCCGTTTGATTTCGCACGTCCCAAAGTCACAGCCACCATACCAAATGAGGATCTTTCCCCGACTCCCGCGATATGGAACGTAGCTACCGATGCGACGATTGGTTATGGTTGATTGGTGCTGGCCCAAAAGAATTCCTGACGGTGAGAAGCGAAATCGTTGCATGAGAAGCGTATCGAGATGCTGTTGCTCATAGAAGTGTGACGGATTGCGAATTGGAACTTTGCACATCGGACACATTGTTAGCGTCTCCCTAGGGTAGCGTTCTGGCATGTAGGTATAGTTGAAACAGTTCTCGACGAATGAAGGAACAGCGGCGGCATAGTCACCAGGCCGAGCATTGTCGTAGTAGTGCTTCAAGTCGATCGCTAGCTGTTTTATCGGGATGTAGGTGCTAAGAAAGTTCTGCGCGGCTAACTGTTCAAGCTCGTCGGCATCTGATTCGTCAGAGGCGGCTAATCCCATTAATTGCTGGATCATATACTGCGTCACTTCCGTTGGGATACTGTAGTACGCGTCCATCTGATCGACTTCGGTTGGTTCCAGACTAGTCATCGTCAGTTTCAGATTCTCAAATGTACGTGTTGTCCAAACGAATCAACGAATCTAAAAGCAAAGTACTTAGTTCAATTGAGCCGATACATAATGCTGCACCATTAACAGTTTCATTGTAAAAATATCGCAAAAGTTCTCACATGAGAGCGGATATATAGACAGTTACACAATGTCTTCACTATTTCGACTAAGCTAAATACTATTACTTGTCAACCCCTTATTTGCGACTCGATGCTACATCAGAGGCTTAGGCTAACGCATGGGCGGCAAACACCATAGTCGGAGACCGCTGCCGAGTGGCACACTCGCGTGCCGCTGCTGTTGCTGTAACGAACGCAAACGTCGGTCGATGTAGCTGCTGTTGCTGTAACGAACGCAAACGTCGGTCGATGTAGCTGCTGTTGCTGTAACGAACGCAAACGTCGGACGATGTAGCTGCTGTTGCTGTAACGAACGCAAACGTCAGTCGATGCAACTGCTGTTGCTGATGTATAGAGTCGAAGCGTCCTAAAATAAAATAATATTGCCCCTCCCTAAAAATCTCATTTACGCTTGTTTTATAAGTAGGCTGCCGAAGTAAACGGAGAAAAACTAGGCAGACCTTTTTCTTGACCTAAGGTTATAATTATGAGTCTTAGATCGCTCGGTTGTGGGCTCATTTTCCTCTTGTGGGTCCTCAAGGGCAATCTCAGGTTCCTCCTGAGGTATTTTGCCATCGGTAGATATAACATTACCAGTAATATTAAGATCTTTGTCATTTAATTGCTGATGTGGCTCTTCATCTTCTATAGGCTTTCCCTCTAGCTGAAGTTGCGGAACATGGGGTCCGTGAAAAGGTTTTATGCGATCCACATGAACCCTTATTTTGCCTTGCTTTGGATTACTTACGGAGTTCAGTATTACGTCAGGCAGCGCTAGTTCAGAAATTTCATAGAGCCCTTGCCATAACTTGGCAAGCTTTTTCGTTTTCCCTTGTTTCTGAAATGGGGTGTGGAGGAGAACCTTCTGACCAACGCAATATCTTGGTTCGGCAGCCTTTCGATCATAATAATATTTCATGTGTTCCTGTGAGCGAAGAATAATTTCGCGAGCCAATTCCCACGCTGATTTCAGCATTAACTGTAGGTCGCGAAAATAGCCTTCCTCATCCAGGTAATTAATATTTGAAATTGGCAACGCCCTATCGATTGGCAATCGCGGTTGCCTTCCATAGACCATTTCAAAAGGACTCAGAGAAGTGGTATCATTGACACTTACCCTATACGCGAAACATGCAAAGGGGACAAATTCGTCCCAGGTTCTTTGTGCTGTGTCTACATACTGTGAGACCATACTCAAAAACGTGCGATTAATACGCTCGACGATACCATTGCTCTGAGGCCTATAAGGCGTTGTAAACACTTTTCGTGTGCCTGTTAGTTTGCATATTTGATCGACC
>JASANE010025319.1:0-14070 GCA_030248225.1 Trileptium ribeirensis | reverse complement strand
ATTGAGCCAGTTCTTATTCATCGTAGCAAATGAGTCAGAATTTAGGCTAAGTCGAAGCCATATCTCACTCAGACTGAGTCAAAATAGGTGACTCAGAAATTTTAGTGTGAAATCCCCGTGCTTTAATCGAGCGATATTCTTCGTTTTGTGTAAACTTTTTCTCGCATGAATTATTGTGTATTTTGTACAATGTTAAGCAAAGTTTTGCCGCAGCAGAGTATTGAACCTAGATTGTTTTGGTGAAATAAGAGTGCCGCTCATTATCGGAGCCTCGACTACTGTTGAATTTTACCTTCTTATGAATGTTGGCTGCGTGCGAAAATGTTACAAACAATAATTTTCACACTAGAATTTACTAATAATAATGTTACGTATACAGAAATAAAGAAGGTCATTAACCGTTGTAATTTTAGTTCTAAATGCGCAAATTATACATTTTTATGGCAATTACGTTTTCGGGGTTCTTTTCTTTGTAGCTTAGTAATGCACTTAATAAAATATAGATGCAATACAAATTTTCATAAGCTGAAACTGCTTCTCTATATTTCGTCTTCATAGCATTAAGTGATATTAGGAACCCGTAACTACACAATAAAAAAAAATGCCAATCTTGAAGTGAATCACTATCAAATGAATATATATATAACAAGATTATACGCTGTGCTGGTTGGGCTTTACGTATAGTTTCATATAGCCAGTAGCATGCCCTGTAAAAAGTAAAATGAGTATTAAATTGTACGCTATTCTCATACATATTAAAATTTTGTGAAATTTTGTTGCATATTCTTTGCGTACACTAAATCCAGAAACATGTTGCTGCATTATTTAGCAACCCATAGAATATCAATCTCAATCTGCGGAATGTTTAAGATGATAATAGTTGAGATGATCGACATGGTACATTACGAGGTTGACAATTTGAAACAGTGCAATTAATCTAAATCTGCAGAATGCTTAAAATGGTTATAGTTGAGGTAGAGGAGACGACCGAAAATCGACATGGTTCATCACGAGGTTGACAATTTGAAACCGTGCAATTAATCTAAATCCGCGGAATGCTTAAAATGGTTATAGTTGAGGTAGAGGAGACGACCGAAGATGGACATGATGAACACGAGGTTTACAATTTGAAACCGTGCAATTAATCTAAATCCCCGGAATACATAAAATGGTTAATGTTGAGGTAGAGGATACGACCGAAAATCGACATGGTTCATCACGAGGTTGACAATTGGAAACCGTGTAATTAATCTATATCCGCGGAATGCTTAAAATGGTTATAGTTGAGGTAGAGGAGACAACCAAAAATCGACACGGTTCATCACGAGGTTGACAATTTGAAACCGTGAAATTATTCTAAATCTGCGGAATGCTTAAAATAATAATTGTGGTAAAGGAGACGACCGAAGATCGACATGGTGCATCACGAGGTTGACAATTTGAAACTGAGCAATTAATCTAAATCTGCGGAATGCTTAAAATGATTATAGTTGATGTAAAGGAGGCGACCGGAATTCGACATGGTTGATCAAGAGGTTGCCAATTTCAAACCGCACAATTATTGATACATGTATAGCTCTGGAATAACTTAATGAGTTCGTTCTTAACAATGACTATTTTTTGAAACAAAACTGATGTATAATGTGTATATGAACTCGTCTTTCAAAATGAAATAAGACAAGAATTTAGTATCGCTACTGAAGTAACTATAACAAAGAGTATCCCACTTCTCGCTATCACCTTGCAAGTGTGTGTGGCATGGAGCGATCGATTTCGTTCTTATCGCGTCGTGTTTTGAGAAAAGTGACCCCTATGAGGGGTCATAGGACCATGGGTAATAAATTATTCTACACAGTGTGTTTTGTGGGTCGCGTTAAAACTGAAATTTTGCCTCTAACAATTTACCCTCATTTTTGCAGACGGGGGAGGAGAGATGGGTAGGTGATCTATCATGAATTATTGACACGGCTCTTCCTATATATTTATCGACGATACCATGATCCTTCCCCAAAAGTGTGGGTTAACCTCATGAAAACCGCAGTGGCGTAAGGACGAATTGTGTCTTTCCCGACTCGTTTATACGGTGATGGAGAGAAGTGTCCTACTCTTCCTAACATGTTATCTTAAACTAATAGTGTAGCAACTGATACGATTGACCTAAATTAACTCGTATGGAACGAGTTGCTTTTATGGTTACCTACGGTAGCAATGAAAAAAACCAGCGGAAACACGCGCCTATACGTTTATAGTTTCAATCTAATCATATAATAATCACTGTTAATCAATAATCTGGGGCCATTATAAATATTGTATCAACTTTAACTGCTGTGTGTTGAGCCCTTTCGCAAATTCAAGATATATACATATATAATACGAAATCCTTATAGAGTATTGGTATATATCATAAATCGAGATAAGTCAAATGTGTCCACAACAACAGCTATATCCTAACCAAACACATGCATTATTAACTAGGATATATTTCATGCCTCTAATCCAAAAT
Organism: Trileptium ribeirensis; assembly: GCA_030248225.1. Lineage (NCBI taxonomy): Eukaryota > Metazoa > Nematoda > Enoplea > Enoplida > Thoracostomopsidae > Trileptium > Trileptium ribeirensis. The sequence continues at coordinate 11,567 of JASANE010025319.1, read as the reverse complement.
AGAACTTCGACATGTATGATACATATATATATAGACCTTAATCGGATTAAAGAGATCGGAACACAAACTTGAATGTGAATTGCGGTTCAGAACTCGGCATGTTTTTGGAACTAACTAAGATAGTTTCATTGCAAATTTTGATCAACAATGACTATTACTTAGTTTAGTTGCTGTTTTAGCCATCACAGCCAACAGTTTTGACTCTAGGCAAACGTATATCTCCGCAGCGATATGTGCGCCCTTTACTGTACATGTTTACATAAACATTTGGGTGAACTTCCAGATACAATATATATCAATATATATAATATATAAATATTAAATATTATATATAATTAACCATACATTAATATATAATATATATAATTAATATACGCTACATATAATATTATTATATAAAATGTTAATTATGTTATTATATATATTATACATTAATTATGTTATTATTATTATATATTAATTATAAATATATACATACATATATATATTTTATTAATAGAATTTTATGGCTTTTATTACTTTTATTGATTCCTGAAATTTTATCAATATTGGTAAAATAACGCCATAGATTTGTTTGAGACAGGTTAGAAGGAAACAGCGCATTGAATTTAATATCTTAAGTGAAAGGACTGACTGTCTATTGGAAAATATCTAGAAATCATACCACAATGAATGCATTTTTTCCACTTTAAACGGACAAGTCGAGCGCCCTGTCAACGCCAGCCTGCTATCCTAACTGATTTCTCGGCACTGAGCATGGCAACTCGCTATACGATTGGGTGAGACGGGGTCGTATAAACATTGTTCCTAGGAAGTCGACCGTGACTCTGGGTAACCAGGGCCATCAAGTGGGACTGAGCATGGCAACTCGCTATACGATTGGGTGAGACGGGGTCGTATAAACATTGTTTCTAGGAAGTCGACCGTGACTCTGGGTAACCAGGGCCATCAAGTGGGACTGAGCATGGCAACTCGCTATACGATTGGGTGAGACGGGGTCGTATAAACATTGTTTCTAGGAAGTCGACCGTGACTCTGGGTAACCAGGGCCATCAAGTGGGAAAAGTTTTGTTCCTTAAGCGTTTCTCTTGGAAAAAATTTCGAATACAAAATTTTGCTGTGGCTAGCAGCCAACAAAGCATTCTATTTTAACGGACATCTGCATCAAACAACATAAATGAGTAGTGCAAATCCAGGAAAATGGGTCCTAACGGAACTTTATCGACTTCTGGTGAACGAATAGCCACAAAGCCTTATCGATGGTTGGTTCCAGGTAGGCAGCTATTTGATAGGTGAAAGCTTGCTACTTGCAGAAGTAGTGGTATTAACTTTTGTACGTTGCTACAGGTATGGCGAAAAGAATGCAATATTCCAACCACTTACTAATATGTGAAAGCACGTTCTGTCTTTATACTTGGTGCTGTGCGGGTTGAAACCATTAATTTAATTTAATTTTTACTTAGTAATATGACTTAAATACTTTTTACGAAACCTAGTGCAACTGTTGAGGAGGATTGATGATATCACACAACACCATATCCTGAACAGAATAACTTTATGCACTGTGCTCATATAAGCCAAAACGGAATAGTTTTTTAACAGGTTATATTCGGTGATAACAAGCAGTGTCTTTCAAGTTATACTACTCAGTTCTAAAGTGATGAATTTTGAGTGTATACCATAAATTTTAATTTTTATCAATTTTAATTAATTTCAATTAATTAATTTTTTAATCAATTTTAATACCAATCGACTTAGCTAGTCCAGGCGGTTCAGAAAAGGCCATTAGAACCATATTTCGAATAAATTTTATCTATTTTTTGCGCTACCAATTGGTACCAAAATTTTTCGAAAAAATCTTTTGTCGGTGAACAAATAAATTTTTCGTACTATTCCAACTGCATTGACAAGATGAAAGGTGTCAAATTCCGATGATTCTGTTCGTAGGTTTTATATTTTGTCCGCTGATTCTGCTATAACGGCTTATGGAAAGTAAGGTATACGCTACGACGTTTACGTGTTCACGTATATGTGGGTAACCTTTTAATTCGTGAAGCGATTTAGGTGATTTTGACAAAATTGACTCAGCTAGGCAGATTGGTACGAATCGTATAAAAAATCTTAGATTAGGCCGGAGCGCTACAACTGAAATGCTTAAAGATATTGGTTAGCATAAAATATACATTTGCTCAAGTCTCATTTCTCGTACTAGTGTTTAACGTTTCGATGTTTATGAAACTTTGTGTTGTCTGATCCCTGCTCCTGAACTGGCGGAGATAAATGCATAATATTGGAGTTGGAGATACGTACGTTTAAATGTACCCAAAACAAAAAATTGACATATACCTGGATTCGTTGCTGAATTATTAGGGTTGCAGCAAAATTTCACGATTTCTTCCATATTACATCACGCAAATAGTGTAACCACTAGCTAGGTGATCTATTTTGTTCATTTTAATTTTAGTTGAAATTTTTTCTTTTGTTTTTTATATCTTTGTTCGAGATAGCACCAACGACAATTTATGAATAATTTGTCGCTAGACCTACCCTTGCTTGCAACATAACATAGTATGCGACAAATGGTAAACTAAAAATTGCAGAAATGCTTAGTTAACGTGGACTGCGTTGCTGCCGAAGTTTATTGCGAGTATGAATAGTAGCTACCATCCTAATGTAGTTAATTATACCCTTTAACGCACGAGCTAGTTTGTGTATTGTACAATGTTTGATAAACTCAAGCTGCCATCGCGGTTCGAACTTTGATAGCATACGAGAGAAAACGCAAACCACTGAGCTATTTGGGAGCTGTTGCTCGGTTCTTTAAGGAACCTCGTAAAGTGAGCGAATAACAACGGGCCAGGAAACATACGCAACGCAAAAACACTTGGTCTGCACAACGCGTTGCAATGCGTGCTTATAAATAATTAGCAAAGTTGGACATAAAAGCGTTTAGTGAAGCGATTGACTAATTTTTGGTTAAATAATTTAATGTATAATATACGATAGATTCTAGTACGGCAACAAAATATATAAATTATTACATAAGAACATGTAATATGACATATGTCTTCTACGAGTTGTGAAACTACATATCGTTTAAAATACGATATATATACAGACCGCCCGACTGCCATAAACTCAGTAGAAAGCAATGCGAATCAACTATGAGTTTTGTTTCTGCATGCATTTACGTATTCCGATATGCCAATCAGTCAAGGCTTATACGCGAGTAAACTTACGGTGACCGCGCAAACCATACCCTTTTGTAAAATTTCCCATGAAAGTTGTTACGGAGCACTTTTTCGTCAATAGTCGAACGGTAGTGAAACCCATTAGCAAGCACACTAATCAGGGTTTGAAATCTAGTCATTTTACAAATTCGAGTAAAGTTGCCGAAATTTTTTGAAAATAGATAGTTGTCAATTTGAATTAAATCAGATATTGTTCGCGAACACCGAGAGCTTAACTATAGGATCGATTTGTTGCGATATTACTATTACATTAATTTTGTTCCCTAACACTAAGTTGTATCAATGTAAGCTTGATATGCTTTTAGGGATTGAATTTCTGCAAATCGAAAACTGACCAAATGCGCATCGAGCACGACGTACGATTTCTTGCACTAGAATTTGATTTGGACTATTTTCGGTTAACGAAACACCAATATCGAAACTCAGCGCTTTTTCGTAACATTTGTTTGCGATTCGACATCGACTACGAAATAAGTGGTTTGGTGGGTCATCTTTAAGTAACTTACGCATTAACTGTACTAGGACTAGTTCTGGCCCCAAAGGGTTCCAACTCCACCAATATTCCCCACTATGGTGCCCGGATAATCCCGGCGTCCTCGACTTCACGGCGAATCTACGGGTGACCTAAAGGAACCGGTTAGCTTAGTAGGCAGCCATCAGGATGGGTGTTCGGTGTGGCCCCTATATTGGCTCACACTCTGGAGGTATGAAGGTGCCCAGAGGGAGGGTTAACCCTTAGGGCTTCTCACAGGTAATAAGGCAAAGCCGCCTTTCCCTCATCGCTATGATCATAAAATCCCAATTTCCTGTTGCCCTGATTGATCTACCTCTCTTTATGCGCATATTAAACCGGTTTCGTCCCTAGCTCAGCGGTTCCAAAATTACCATCAATACGTATTAATGAATTTATCGTTTGACAAATTTACACTGAACACTGCAGCCGCTTTATTTCATTTCCAAAATAAATGGTACGTAAAGATTAACAAGGATTATATAAATAGAGAGCAAGACGTCTAATTTTGATAACACGATAGCATGACAATTCACGAGTGACATGATTTGCGGGATCGACAAGTAAGCCCGATTATATAATAGCCATAAGTGCTAGAGATTCTGGACTAGCCCGCCTACCCACGACCTAAGCTGCGACGCTTCGCACAAGTGTTGATACCTGAGATTTTTTCTTATGTTTTGCGAAATACTTTGAAATGTTAAAACCTTTGAGTGAGGTGTCTTGATTGTGATAGGCCCGCATTGAGACCAATATTTTATTTCTCAGTCACAGAGTCATATTACGTAGCCCTTTTGATCGTCACCTCACTGCTAATGTTCCCACCCGTTCTATTTTTAACTTTTCTGTCGTTGAGACATAAGTGAGAGGAAAAAGGGAGAGAAGTATTTGAAGGCTAATGCTGTGTTCCCCTACGTTCAGGGTAACGTTGCTCGCCCATGAGTTTATTCGATCTAATTTAAAACATGGAAGTAGATCCCATCTGTAGCCGCACGGCGTGAGAGCACACACCTAGGCTTTTGCATCTGGAGGTCCACATCATTGCCAAAATCTCACGGTGAAACGAACTCGAATATATGAGGTAGCCACTACAACTCTTCTTTTTAACGTGTTCAACTTCCCCATGACTCAGGTGGCAAATGAGTCTATTTTTGACTCCTTTGAAACAAACCAAGTTATTCGGCAATTTAGGATCGGCGTGGAATAATTTCCATAACGTAGGTCGACACAAGATTTCCACCTCGCGCTTGATCCCTTTGTATTTGTTTGTTTCAAAATTTCACTCTCGTTGGAGCGTGTCTGGGAGCTAGTTAGTGAGAAAGGTTAGTTGGCCGTGGCGCCTCACGCTGCATTCGAGATGGCCGCACCTGCCCATCTAAAAAAATTCAATTCAAATTATCGACGAGACGCCCTACCGTCGGCGCACGGTGAAAGCACTCCTGAAGGCATTTAAGAGGGCTGATTCTCAATAAGATAGGAAAATCCCAACCGGGTATCACCTCGAATTTTTATGGAGATTTCAACGTAGTCATGCTTTGTGTATTGGAAATGAACTCCACGACCCAGATTGCAACAGGCTTCATCCTTCTATCGATTTTCTATCAACACTGTGCTCTGCCCGTCCGATTCTCATATATGCACAATAAGGATCCTAAAAGCATATATGGCTCTCATTCTCCTAGTCGTTTGTGATAAACCTGAGACCACATGCTCAATGATAGCAGGCACATGATCGGAATCGCGCTCCTCGAAGGCTAGTGCGGGCTATGGTTCAAAATTTACCTTGGTGGAGCATTTCTTGAAGAGAAGTGAAGGAAGAAAAGAGTCTAACCGAGGGTAACAGCCCGTTTTCTTATGTCCAGGACAGCATCACTAACTATTGATGCGATCCAAACACCGGAAGTCGTTCCAGGGCCTCAGGAACTCTTTTATTCTTGTGGAAAGTTTAACGAGGCTCCTACTATCGCCGCAAGGCGTGAGAGCATGCGTCACAGGTTGAAGGATCAGTTACTAAGTAATCATAAAAGCTTACGAGGGTATGACTCGAAATTAAAAGGAAGCTCCGCCGATTATTTTACAATAATACCTGTTCCTGACCCCGGGCGCAACTAACTCCATGTTTGAACATCCAAAAACTAATCATGAAATGCCTTCCCCTTATTTTCTGAGACCCCCTTTGTCAAGTACAATCTCAGAGCACTACCCAACATTGACACTATTCACAAAAGGTACCTAGTGGGCAGGGGAACCAGTCGAGCATAAGCTAATTCAAAGCTTCTTGGGCTCCAGCAATTACGAGCCTGCGGAGTATCAGTCTGTCGCTCCAGCACCAGTAAGGTCGTCCCTTGCAGTACAAAAATATATCTGAGACTCAGTAAAATTTTCAATTCAATGATAGTCAGGCGAGACTTTCCGCATGCTGCACAGGGAAAGGCCCGCCTGAACAACCGTGTAACGAATAACCGAAAAAGAAGAGGAACGGCGACGCCGGTAAAATACACACCGACTGACAGAAAATTTCGGCTCGACTGCCTCCGACGCTGCATCGGTCTTCATCTCATTATATACCCTCTGTCTACGCTATGTAACCCTAGGTCCCTACTGCGTTCACGAACAGTAAATTGTCAAACTTAAATTCTCAAAAAAAAATAAAATATTACACATACAAACCAATAATATGTACAAAAGGCAGACTGGTCGAGAACTCCATTGGCAAATTAGACTGGCCGCTCATGCTGAGATAACATATGTAGCTGATGGTCAGCAGAACTTATTTTGGGCAAACCCAGTGTGAGTCTAAATAACTAAACCTCGCGCTGGTCGCCGTAAGGTTTTTATAGCCGAATAAACAGCGCCCACAACGGCACTCAAACTTTGCATAAATTTTTGGTATTTTTATTAATTTCAGTAGGTCACATAGTAGTATTAGCCGGGGGAGGGATCAAATTTTAGCCCTGGCAGGCCGCCTACTAATGAATGCCATAATTTTGCGATTGATCCAGCAGTTAGCTTGCTGTAGGCCGTTGTAGGAGGAAAAGGTGGCGACTTTCAATTATCCCGAGTTTTTTATTTGGACGCTGAAGGGTCACGCGGGGGTCGGTGGGCCCCAGTTTTCATATAAATATATAGTGGAGTTGCGCATGGAGGCATGTAGTTCCAAAAATGGAAGACTTTTAAATATTTTTGTTGTCTTCAGATGCTTTGAAAAAGAATCGGTTATACGCCTAGAATAGGGCCCCTAAGTACATACCCATTGGGTGGACTAAAAAGTTGGACGAATGAACGACTACAGTAAAAGTCGGGCAGCTATAACTCTTCGCTTTCGACTAACCGCTGTGGAACTACGGCGAGATCGCTACGCACAAGTTCCGAACGGAACTAGAGGCTCAAATTCTATTGTCCAACAAAAAGGAAACTCTATTATTGGGAGGCGACATAAATGCCACAATAGGCCCGGCCGAGGCAGATAACAACACCGGGACATGAGGAAGGTACGGGACAGGAACCTCCAACGAGGCTGAAGAGGATTTCATACATTGGTGTAGCGAAAACGTCGTAGCTTGGTTGAACAGCTTCAGCAACCACAAGGAGTTAAGGTGATTTGAACTTGGCAGGTTCATCGGGAGGGTAGAACAACGACAATCGTTGGTGCGCGCAAACAATACGGAAGTAGTCGACGCATTTTCGGATCACCGGCCAAAGAAATTGCTGGTGAAACGAGAGGCAATGATGAAAGGTAGTCTAGCAAACACTTCAAGACGACGTAAAACGGTCCAAGAAAAATGAGAACGACTCTGGGGCAAGCGTGTGGCAGCGAATTTTGAAGCGGCATTAGGACGTAACCTGTTATTCCCGGATATTGGAAGGCACAACTTGGCGGAGCAACTTGTGGATGCCGCGAAAGAGACAAGTGGTGTACGTGGTAAGCCTGTGGTTTCACCGTGGCTCGCAGGAAAAGACGAGCGTCAACGGCTTCGAATGCCATTATTCGAAATAGCGGAACAAAGGCGACATGAGGAACGCCACGGAATGCCACTGACAATACAAATCTAGCTCGAAAATTCTGACTCCAGCAGGCAAGAAGGCGTATAAAGACCAGCTGAATGCATGGTAAAGACAATGGCCAAGAGTGCAAGGGCTGTCAACAACACGGTGGCACTGCAACCATGTACAAGCTGTTATAACAAATAGGAGGACGCAGCCTAAGTGCAGGGCGAGTCGACCAGTTCACTGCAGGCGAAAACAAGAACCATTTTGAAACGGTGACTCAGGGAACTGGACTCCGATACCGTAAATGCAGCGGTGGAAGCCGTGGAAGACATCTGAGCAACACGGAAAGCCCGCGACGCCTGTCAAGTCCTAAAGCGTCAAGCGAAGGGAAAATCAAAGAATGTTCTAAGAGTATGGGAATCGGCCCCTGGTCAAGACGGCGTAAGAATGATCTTCATAAAAATGCGTTGATCAGAGTTAAAAGCAGGAAGCGGTACCGACAGTACAGGTATTAATGTTCTGCGAGAGCCGGACAAGTGGTCAGCTACCACCAAAATCGGGATGGTGATACATGTCAGTTAGAATTTCAACGGAATTAAATATGTGTGCGCTTGTGAATGCTTATGTGCCTATCTTTGTGTTTTGTGTATTGCAGCATAAAAATAACAGATTGTATACACCTGTTCTGGGATTAATTTGAAATATTAATTTTCACAGTTTGTAACCACGCGCCTCCTCTTGAATTGTCAATCACATGTGGAAACGGAGCGTATTGGATTAATCCTTGCGATAAACCGCCACTGACAAAGCAGAGATGTGCGAATTGGCTCGAAGGTCGAACAAAATTAGAACCTAGACCGTTAATTGGGGTTCCAAATCCTAGGTATCGAAATCCCAAATGTTGTGTGACTACGGCTGTGTCGTTTGGTGACTGCTATTGCGCGCAAAATGGATGTTTTTCTGAGCGCGGTTCTTGTCAATCGTATCAGTGTACGAGTGTACAAGGCCACAGGGGGATGGTTTTGGATATGCGGATATTGATGACAAATGCCATAGGGCACGCTCTAGATTACCCGTATAAAATTTGATTTTAACTGGCTCACCCGTTAAGAAGTTACGGACCTCATCTCTCGCCCATTTCTGTTAATGAGAATTTTATTGAATCTTGGAATTATTACGGTTAAGAGAGTTTCGAAACAAAAATTGTAAAATTTGTGTGTCAGGGCTATAGTGAGGTTACTTATCGGATTGAGTGTAGCCACTGCGTGCCTTAACTATTACACTTACATCATCGGACAGTTAAGTGTATTTCTGCGGAATTTTCAGAAATTTGTTTTGAGTTTAGGGATTCCGAGAATTTTATAAAAAGGGTTTCTTCATCGCAAAAATTATAATTATGTTAGAGAGCAAATTTTACAGTTCTAAGAATTCGTAACCCGGTTGCAGCAATTATATTATAAATTAAAGGGTTAGGGAGATTCGAGAACTAGCTTTCTTTTGATTTACAAGAAATCGGTTTAGAAAAGTTATTTAAGCGATTGCGCAGTTAGATCAGGGACTCAGTCGGCCTCAGAAGCTGCGCAGTCAAGGTGAGTACGATTCAGCTGTTTATGCGTCCTTATATGCGCATTATTTGCGTTGTGTTGTACTGACAGAAATAAACAAATTTGTTCAAGATGTGGCACATTAAGGCCCTAAGAATGGGCAAATGAAGAAGCATCGGAGATCACATTGGAGTATTTGGTGTAAAACTTGGTGTAGTTTGTGTGTAATCTGCGTTGAGACTAAACAGCCCTAGGACCACGTAGGCAACATTTTGGTGCCGCAAGACTGGATTGGAAGCAAGCCTACCAGAACCCAAAATCTGTTGGTGGGTTTGAGTTTTTCCCAAAAAGATAGTCGCTTTGTGATAATTTTAAGATAGACCAAGGTGGTTAATATTTGTGAAATTAAATGTGCGGTAAAACATGAGTTTTTGTCAACACGGGTTAAATGTGACGCGTCAAAACCGATCTTCAATTTTTACACTGATGACAATCTTCTATTTTATGGAAACTTCGGGGATGATTTTGATCAATTGATAGGAATTTTGAACGAATTTCTTTTGCAAACGAGTGGTCTAAGGGTGACATTGCTCGTATACGACCGGCCTTTTTGTGAAGTGAAGCTGCTCGGAAATGGGAATGCATCTCTGGTGAAACAAAGAAAAATTATGATTTGTTGAAAAATTGTTTATTTGAAATGTTGGTGCCGAAATATGTCGCATAGAATTATGGTGCGCAATTGCGAGGGAGATCGCAAAGATTTAATGAGTCAGTTGAAACCTGTGCAAAAGATATCGAACACCTGGTTACGAAAACTTTTCCTACATTCTCTAAGGAAACTTGGAATATAATTGCCTTAGAAAATTTTGAGGCTGGGTTGAATAAAACAATTAGGCGATTTGTATCACATTGGAGTATTTGGTGTAACACTTGGTGTAGTTTGTGCGTAATCTACTGCGTCGTTCACAGAGCAATGTGTGTACTTACTCGACATCGTCTGCATATACACACGTGTGTATGAAAACGATACATGCGATAGTATGTAACAACTTTCGTGAGTTGTTACGTAAATCGGGTTCTACGTTACAACATTCGTACGTTGTTACGTATAAGCGCGTGTATGTAACAGCATTGCTAATATCGGTGCCCCTTCCAGTGTGATATTGGTGCCCCTCTAGTTGGTGTTCCCCTCCAGAAACTTTGTGCATATCTCATTAAACGTTTGCTCTCAAAACAAAGTTGTTTAGAGAAGTGACGGATCTCTATGTGTAAAATGTGTAAAATGTGTAAACGTTTGTCAAATTACACCGCGCGACATTTCTCTGAAGGCTTATAAATTAGTATCTCGAATTGAAGACTGAAACAAAGCGAAACGTGGTTCCTTTTGATACTTATCATTTTGTGCATTCACCAGTAGCAGGCTCTGTTTGATGTATGCACCACCCTGCAACCTCTGGAATCCTGAAACATAAAACCTAGTCGACCATAAAACCCGTCGAAAACAACTGACAACGCGTGAAGTATTTGTGCTAATCTCTAGATAACTAAACCATGGATTTCGACCTACCAAAAAACTTATATAAAAAATCGTTGATGCACTGAACGCATAACATGATCGTAGTACTGAAGGCTCACTATATTCCAGAAATCCGGTTCATTGACCCGATTAATCTGTGATTAATCGGCACGGGTTTTTCGAGCTTTTGAGCAAGTAATCATGGCATCGACGCAGACACGGTAGTGCAGAGTTATTGCACGTCAGAAAATTTATCACCTCAGTGCTGAACAATATGGCAAGTACAAAGAAATTTTAGTGCAGTCTGCCGCTATTTGAAAAAAATTTTCTCGTAGTATGATTAAGTATTCTACGCAATGGGTCCCAATGAGTCGATTGTGTTTTTTGTTTATTGTACGCGTTTATTGTATAGAAAATGTGTTTTTCTACGCTTGTTTTGAAAGAAATTCCGAAGCCGCTTAGTAGGTAGAGTACGTGTTTTTCTGCAAATGATCAGTTAAATCACAGTCGCAACAAGTTTAACATAATTGCAAGAGTGCATATAGGGAGAGTATACCACTTCTCAGTACTCGTTTGTTAACCCGTGTTTGATGACACGGGTGTTTTCGGTCTCACTCCCTCTTTGTGGGGGGTTATCAAACACAGGCCCCGCACAGTTTTGAGGAAGTAGCTTGGACCCACCTTAGTTTTAAGGGCGGTATGTCAACCCAGTTTTAAGAGGTCGGTTGTGTTGTATTCCCAGATGCGTAGATGCA
>JASANE010025318.1:0-10947 GCA_030248225.1 Trileptium ribeirensis | reverse complement strand
TATGTAGCATTCAGAGTTGATCAGTTTGATACATAAATGTACAAATTTCAAATAAATACAAAATATACTAAGTATTTTAAATTTAGCCAGCTGCAATTTTTTAAACTCAGCGCATCAAATAATTGACATTTAGAACCAAGTCATACACTTTGTAATAGTTGCTGTCTTGGTGACAAGAACAGTTGTGAAAATACGTGACAGGTGCGAAATTTTCTGTTTTGGACGCCACGACGAGATTTAAGCGAGGGGGACCCATGATCTCAGAACTGAATGCCAAACCTCCATGTTTTCGGGGTATTCGAAACACCAAGAAGAGATTTTACTGACCATAAAAGGATTCGCCCAGAACGCTCTCTTCGGGAAGCCGTCCGGCAGAGTTCACAAGGGGGAAGGCATAGGAAGTGGGGTCGCATTTTTTTCCTATTCTATTGTCTTCAAAACGCTGAAACACGGGACCCGCCACAAACCACGAAGAGACCTAACAATGTGTCTATCAGATCGCGCAGTCGTGTATTATTATCCAAATATACACTCAAAATTTATATTCATATTCAGTATCAATTTAATATATTAAGAGGTTAAAAAATGGCTTTGCAGAGAAAACTGATGACACTTAGAAATCACCATATAAAAAGCGGTATCCGTTTTGACCTCATCGCCCCCTCGTTGGGCCGCCCTCCCTCACTTTTGTTTTGAAGCGCGGGGCATATATAATATTCATGAAAACAAAAATTCGGCCGCGACCCTTGTCTGGCGGTCTCCCTTAAATGATTCCTCCGCCCCCAAAATTGGGGAGATGACGGACCCAACAAATCTATGGATTCTGAAAAAGAAAGAGGGGTAGGCCCCATTCCACAAGTACCGGGGCGGGTCGTTCGAACCGGGATCGTGTCATATCTTGACGCCGCCGATATGACCTGCGTTTTTCGAGGAGTGACAAAACACTTCTCAAGAAATCATCTATAAACCCTTTGTTTTAAAAAAATGAAGATTTTTTTAGTATTTTAACTAAACGTATAATATAATTAATCGAGCCCAATAATTTTTTAGCCACAAAAAATCAAAAAAAATTTTCTCTTTTTGTCCATCTTGAGGAGATCATAGTAAATTCTACGAAAGAAACTGGAAAATTTTTTTTCTCGGTTCCGGCGAAAAATCGTTGTTCCGGCAAAGGGCAAAAACCATACCGGAACCGGAATTCCGGTTTAAAAATTTTGTTTGATATTTTCCTACAGATTTGCTTCAGCTCGCTTTTAAACATATGTAATATATATTATACAATGATCAAGACTCCCTCACAACCAAGCAAAAGAAAAGTTCCACTAAGTAGTTTGCCGCCTGAAACGGAAATAGGTCAATATACAATTTTCAGTAGGAATTTTTCATAATAACGTGCAGGAGTTTGTTAAAAATAATCAATCCCAGGTCGATGCTTGTAGCAACTATTTTACACATTCAGAAGTCTGTGGGTACGTTTTCATGAACTTCATGGAAGAGCTTACGTAGAAATACTTAGCTTACGCTAAGTATTTCTACGTAAGCCATACTCTGTTACCCAGTTGGACCGGTTTAATTGGAACGTACCCCGCAGACTTCTGAATGTGTAAAATAGTTGCTACAAGCATCGACCTGGGTTTGATTTGTTAACAAACTCCTGCACGTTATTATGAAAAATTCCTACTGAAATTATGTGACCTATTTCCGTTTCACACGGCAAATTGCTTAGTGGAACTTTTCTTTTGCTTGGTTGTATTGGAGCTTGATCATTGTATAATATATATTACATATGTTTGGATCAGAGATGAAGCAAAAATGTGGAAAATATCAAACAAAATTTTTAAACCGGAATTCCGGTTCCGGTATGGTTTTTGCCCTTTGCCGGAACACGATTTTCGCCGGAACCGGAATTCCAGTTTCATTCCATTCGGTGATGTGTTATGATCTCCTCAGATGGACAAAAGAAATTTTTATGATTTTTGTCGCTAGCAAAGTTATTGACTCGATTCGCTTGCTCCGTGTCAGTTATAAATACTGAATTGTCATTTACTACTGCCAAGGGTTTATGATGATTTCTTGAGAAGTGTTTGTCACTCTTCGAAATCGCCATATAGCAGCGTCGAGTATGACACGATCCATTTCGATCTCACCCAGTCTGGTACTTGTGGAATGGGCTACCCTCCTCACTTTTTTGGGGGATCATGATTTGTTGCGATCATCATCTCCAAATTTGGGGGCCGAGGAAAGTAATTTTTCAAAAGACCGCCAAAAACGCGGGGGAAGGGTCGCAGCGAATTTTTGTTCATGATACTATATATGCCCCGCGCTTAAAAACAAAAGTGAGGACTACCCCAACGAGGGGGCGTGAGGTCGAAACGGATCATGTTTGACGCGTTTATATGGTGATTTCTAAGTGTCATAGTTTTCTCTAGGAACCATTTTAACCTCTTAATACTGTATATTCGATACTGATATGAATATAAGTAGGCACCTGACCGGGTTCGCGCGGACGTAATCTATATTTGGATGGTAGATTAGCAACTGCGCGATCTGATAATTTAATTGCTTTAGTTCTCTTAGTATATATGGCAGTGTGTTTCAGCGTTTTGAAGACAATGAAATAGTGGATGCGACCCCACTTCCTATGCCTTCTCTTGTGAATACTCCGGACGGGTTCCCGAACGAGCTTCTGGGCGACGTGTTTATGGTCAGTGAATTCTGTTCGGTGTTTTCAAATCTAGTAGTCCCCGATGAGGAAAGGTTTGGCATTAGTTCTGGTGAGTTGTATTTTCACTTGCGTTGGTATGCGCTTAATATAAGTAGCATTGGACAGAAATTTCGCACCTGTACATATTTTTTCACAACTGTTCTTGTCACCAAGCAGCAACTGTTACAAAGTGTATGACTTGGTTCTAAATGTCGATTATTTTGAATGCGCTGGCTAAAATTTTAAAATTAGCTGGCTAAAATTAAAATACTTAGTATATTTTGTATTTATTTGAAATTTGTACACTTATGTATCAAACTGATCAACTATGAATGCTACCTGTCTAAATATTTCATATTTAATATACAGAATCAGCGCGTCGAGATCTATACAACTTTGCTGACCACGACTTTTTTGGTACAACTCCCTTTTCCGCTGGGGCACGAATGTGGCTCGTCTACCCTTTTCCAGAAATAGTGATTTTTCAAATTTCGTCATTTTATTTTACCTTATACTGAGTATCTGTTAGGTTATCAAGCATGCTGAATATGATGTGTTCACTATTCCGATATATCCAATCAGTACAGCACGAATATGTCATACTTTTTCACATATTTTCAATGAACCCGATTGCCTTTAGTATCTTGGTTATGTATAGCGCAAAGAGTATGAAGAACGTTTTATATGTAGGGTTTTCGGTACCCTGGATACGATGGTTTGGTTATTTAGAGATTAGCCCAAAGAAATTGTGCGGTTTTAGATATTTTTAATTGGTTTAGGACTACAACATATTTCAATGAATTATTATTGTATCTTTTTTAGGGTTCAAAATTTTGAACCAATTTTCTCCGTACTTTCCTTGGTAGTCGTCAATGCCTGGACCGAGATAGAGCAAGTATGAAGGGCAGAACCAGAATTTTCCATCAGGGAAAGCCCAGGTCGGACAGAACCACTATGGAATTTTGTTTTATTATCTCCGTACAGGAATCAATTATGTCCATTGATTTTCGTATTGGTTTACAATGTACTACTTCTACAGGGGTACCGAAATGTCAAGGCCTTCTACCTCCACCCCCACTTTGGAGATGCCAGAGTTATTCCTTTGATAAATTTTTCTCGTGTTATGGTAGAATTATAGCCACATTTTCGGCATTCATTAATATGTTTGTTGTACTATTAAATTACACACGTTTGCAGAATATTCATTAAGAAGAATTATCGGAACTAAACCTAAGAGTTGGTGTTCTTCGATCATTGGTATATTCCAATTGACTACTTCTTGCTACGAGTTAGTAACAACTGCACTGTGTTGTTTTAGATGAGTTGCTGTATGCAATAAATTGTAAATGTGACGGTTTCGACTACGTTATGAAGTTGCTGGTGCTTCTGTTGCAAACGCTACTCCAAGATGAAATTACTGATGTATGTTCTTTGTAATTTAATTTATATATCGACGGTAGTGCTTTAGCGGCAACAATTTTTTGTGAAACAAAAGCGGATGTTGTAAGAGATTTCTTTGTTTTTGTATGTTACAGGCATTAGTGATGGACGAAGATAGGGTTACCATATACGAGTATGATTGTGGGATATCCAGATATACATTGTCATACCCTGAGATGTAAAATCTCTTTAATCTTTAAATGTTCTGTACAAGACCGTCATTTGTTATTACAGCTCTGTTGTATGATGTATTAATGATATAAATATGTTTATTTAAAAAGGGAAAGTTTTTAGTGATTTTTAACCCCACAGAAAAAATTTGGGATTTTTTGCCAGAATAGGGCAAAACTAGCATATTTTAACCCATCAGACAAAAATTTGGTTATTTTAGCGGGGGCATGAACTATGAGAAACCTTTGGGAGGTCGAAATACATAGGAAGAATTCAGCGTGGAGAACCCAGCGCACTTGCCTATGATGAACAGCCTTCCGAAAAGTCGAGGGCAGCAAGAACTTTGGGATACCACATGTCTGTTAACGCATATTGTGTATTACAACATTCGCTTCCATCCGTTGTAGCGAAAACCTGCTGCTGTCTTATATTGGATACCAGTGGAATAGTCAAAACATTTTATTTGGCTATCCGAAGTATAGCGAAATGTAGTGCGTTCCGAAGTATATATACTACCTGAGTTAAAACTTGTTTTAGGTTTGTGCATTCATTTCTAATGTCTTGTAATGCTGCCTTCAATGATTAGTTTTACAGGATTACACGGAGCTTGATATGAAACTGAGCGAAATTCCGGTAAACATGGTTTCAGCGTCGGAGCTCGCGCGTCTTTGCTTGATTCGGAGTGATAGCTACGAAATTAACGGTCAAGATGATTCGGGTGCTGCGGCTGATGATTCTTTTGAGTCGACCGACGTAGTATGTTTTTGTACTCCACATCCATAAACGTATATTTTCATGAACTGTCTCGCAAGATTTAACTGTTTTGTGCGAGAATTATATCTTTGACGTTCCAACATTTACAATATAGTTTACTTAACTTAAAATATGATATACGACTTAGAACGCTGTGTGTGAGAAAAGGAATATTCTAGACATTTCTCTTATATTTCAGCTAAGTGTTTAATTACTGGCCTGTCCACAGCCCTCCGAAAAGTGGGGGGGGGAACTTCGGGGGCCCCCATGTTCATTCTCGGGGGAAATTTCAAAGTGGGGGGATAAATTTTGCTTAAAAATACAAAGTATTTCCATATTTTCATGCATTTTTTACTACTGTGAACGTACTTTCAAGCTAAAAACAATATTTTAGCATTATAAATAGTGGTAATTAATGTTTAAAAAACAATTTTCAAACAAAGAACATAAATTTTCAGACATAAAAAATTTTTGGAATTAGTTGAACATGGAGGGTTTCGGCCGAGTGGGGGGCGGACATGGGGGAAAATCTCACGAACATGGGGGATTTGGAAAGTGGGGGGGGGGTCCCCCCCCACCCCCCCCCACTGTGGACAGGCCAGAATTAGATACTGAAATTGGTTATTTACTACCGCAGCTTGGCTTGTGCACTTATATATTTGGATTCTGTTTGCAGTGAATCGAATTAGTGAAACGAAGAACGTGTTATAGTGGTGATATTAAACGATGTCCGTTATTGGGTTTTTAGGGTGACGTGTGGAACTCAATGTTGGTTGGGCGGATTCATTAGCGCGATACCTCATTTGAAAGCTTGAAATTATATTTGTCCGTTTTTTGTCGTGTTCGAAGTCCGTTCCAGCACCTTTCTCTCGTAGAAGCGGCCAAAAACTCAGCTCCGATCCCGACGGGCCCCGAAAAATCGCGTTATTTATTGTATCTGAACGACCGGTGTAGATATGAGTAAAATTTGATACATTTTTAACAGCACACAAATCTATATGACTATAAAAAGCTTTGCTACACTGAATGTTTTAGGTCGTGGGATTTGCATCAAAACTGGTGTTAAATGTGCCCATCCAAAATACACGAAGACTGCAATATGTCCAGCTAACTATCCAGCTATCTGGATGTATTTTTGTCTTGTAAGATAGTCAATCCTCTAAATATCTGCTTGCTTAATTGCTCTTAGATGCTCCTCAAGATTTCTCGCTTCTGCGCTGTACTTGTTGCACCACTTCTGACCACTGGGCGGAGAGGCATCGTACGTTCCAGAAAGCCAACAATTTTGATCATACTACATAAAGGAAGGCCGAGTTTTGTTTATTTTTTCCAACATTGGTCGGGGCCGGCGCATCGGTTACCGGGTACGCTATAACACTAGTTCTATTCGTAGCGGTTACTTGAGTCACACGCGTAGAAAGCTCACGCTAGCATGAAGCCGGGAGAGTGGGGCCTGGAGTATTTATTTAGATAGCGGGTTGGATCAAAATGGGTTTTCGAAACGGCCCATGAAACCCAAATTACACGAAAGCAGTAATATATAAAATGTAGCTCCTTAAACAATCGATATTATTGGTTTCATATTATAAAATCATACTCTCTACATCTTCATATGGTATGCTGTAATTATTTAGATACACATTGTGAGTCCCTGAATACGCAACCGGGTATATTTTCTCAACTATGCATGCAACACTGTGGAGTTTCGATTCATTTTGTAAGTTGAATCTCACTATACGCGTGTTTAGGTCTCTCTAAATTATATATTCAACACTTATATATTATGCACCACCTTGGCGCTAATTTAAGTTACATGGTTAATTTTTGTAGTTCGATTGTTCAGCAAAGCAAAACTAACATACAGTGGCGACGTAATGTGAGATATTTTAGTGGTCTCTTTAGCACAAAGCTTACGAATATTTTTTATACTGTTATAGCAGGTTTCTTATGTGTAGGATGTTTGAGCTGCATACAAGTAGCTTTTAATTGTTTTTCTTAGCCTATTGAAAAAATTATTCCTGTTTCAGAATCGTGAGTTATTAGAAGAATTAGCTACGTCTGATTTTTTCGATCTCAAGCCAGAACAAATGCTGGACGTTTTCAAGCACTTAGTGTCACGAATCATGTCCACGTACAGTGTTGTCGATTTGCAAAACGAAAAGCAGAAGGAACTCAGCGAGCTGTAGTAGGTTGCTATTATTAATCGTTAATAACTACATGGGTACTATTGCATTATGTGCCCGCAGAGATGGTAAAAATCTAAACTCATTTCGATCTTTGATATGAATTTGTTATTGGCTCAGTCCTATATTAAACAAGTAGCATAAAGTCAGTTTGTTGCCAAGGCAGCCATTTTACTTGCTCATTACCTGAATTGATTTGGTTCAAATTAGTTTGGGATAATCAGAATGATTTTAATTCGGCTACAGACTCAATATAGGCCAGAAATAACGAGCTTTTTGTTTTACAATGTAAACACTAAAACCAATATCTCTGATAGTGTAGAATAATCATCATTATAAAATAAAACAAAGCCAGGAGAAATCATACAGCCGCTGCCGACTGAGCAACCTAAAAGAAAATTGTTATTGGAGAAAGCTAATTTGCATTTACCTAATATCAGGCTGCTTGAAGAAAGATCAGACACAATGGGCGGTGGCTTGTTTTAGCCATTAAAGTATACGTAAGCTATTATTATACCCTTTGTACAAACTGTACTGTATTTTTCTTTCACGACCGGGTGTCTTCAAGCGCTCCGTGGTTGAGTTTTCGAAGGCTTGTATTGTTTAAAATCTCTATTTTCGTTATAAGATGGTAAAATGGTTAATATATCGTTGTAAAAACCACTGCATGTTTAGCACATACATTTTGATTATATTTAAATGTCTCAGTCGCTGTTGTATGTGTTTAATCGCGACAACATTAACCTAGAGGCATTAGTTTTGAACCTGGGCGAGTAAAGCTAACACCCTCTTATTTGAATTTGATGCAACGTGCTACACCACGATGGCAATAATTTTTGAACCAGCAAAATTTCTGAACGCAAAAGACCCGAACTTACACTTGCAACACTTTTTTGTGGTGTCAGTGAAAATGAATTTCAGCCGAAGATTTTAAAGTTAAAAAATAAAACATTATCCTACTTTAGTAAAGAAAAGCTCGAGATGGTGAAACAGAAAAACAAAGAAATTCGTCAGCAAAAAGAAGATAAGAAAGCTGAAAAGGTTATTTTATATGGTGCTTGCATACCCTTTTTTACTTGCGTATATTAGTATTGAGACACTGTGAGAATGGTTTATGGACAAAACAGGGTTATGGCGTGTGCGTTAAGCGCATTTTTATCTAATGTGTTTTACACGGTACTAAACGTGTCCGCCCTAAATTTTTGCTTTCTCCATCAACTTGGTTTTAACGCACGATTTTTTCACACAATTTTCTCTACTCGCGTTTTTTGGTGCTTCGATTTAGCTATATATTGTGCAATGCAGCTTGTAGTTCGCCGCTATACCTTATTGTATTCTACTGTCATTTTTATATTGGGAAGGTGAGGTGACGTGCAAAGGACCCCTATTTCTCTGACCCCTAAAATTTTTAATTTTGACCAATACAAATTTGGCTTCGCCACATTTTTACCATTTTTACAAAAATTTTGTCTAACTTGCTTAACTTTAGCAAAAATTTTGCTCATTTTTTCCAATTTAGCACACTTTTTGCTACAGTTTTTCCGATACCCCTAATTTTTTTGCTAAAATTTTACCCAATTTCTGCAAAAAATTTCGATATTTGCGAAAGTCATGGTCTTGACCACTTCTTACGATCTCCCCCTTGGTAGGGGTCAAAGCTGACTTTGGGGTCTCTTTTCCCTAGTTTTAGAGGCGTAATAAACCCAATAAAGTATGTAATGCAAAAGTAACAATATGCTTAAGTATACCATGAGTATGAAATGTGCAGTGTCTATGCAATACATCACACAGTAGCAAGATCTGTATTTTTTTGTGTTTGAAATCCGCGAGCGCACGCTAAGGTTTTGGGCCCGATGAAACCCGGGATCATAGAATTTTATACATGCTGACACTGATCAATAAAAGTCCTATACATTCCACTGCATTATATTTTGTACAGACGACCTCTTCTTGGCGCAATTCAAAAGTCTATGTCCTTACGTACTAGTAGTGTGTCTTATCGTCGAAAATGACGAATTTTGAGTGCTGAATATGTATTTATATCCGCATATTGCGTATTTAGTATCTCAATCTTATCAAATCTTATTTTGACACAACCGTGCAGCGTGTGGAAGCGCAATTACAACGAAACATAAACAGCCCACAGTGTTAATCAGCTTTGCCGCGAAAAATTAAACTACATGTGTAGCAGACTATTCTCAGCTACGTAGAATCTGCAAAGCTATACACATGAGTCCAATATCACCAATATTGTCCGAGCGATTATGACGATGTGATTGTTTTCGTGCATAAAGCTCGTGTGTTTGCAAAGATATTGCATTTTTATATATTTTTAGCCACGTGGATAAAAACATATTACTATGAGCCAACTCTGCCTTCCAGCAAAGTATTATGCAAGTAGCGCAACATTGCTGAAATTTAGCGCAACATTGCTGAAATTTAGCACTGTCGCCAGTGAGAATTCTTCGTTACGCTTGTTTCACTGACTACACACTGATTTCAATTACATATGAATATTATACAGTATCCTTATTCCGTTCCCGGAGCGCGGCTGCGAGACGTAGGCAACTGCAGAGCACTTGAGAATTCAGGCTGATGCTCCAAATACTACGATATTGTGCAGTTACACTACAGTATGTATTTTGTCGGCTGCCGTTTAAATAATATCGGTTCTCGACGAGATAAAGATTTAGGTACCATTTTTCAGTTCTATTCTAGCATGTTTGGGGCGTTATATATTGTCGTTTCACTTCAATGAGGACGGGGGTGTTCCGAGAAACATCCTGCGTATGTTGCGGAAACTGTTCCATGTTTTACTAAAGCTAAGCTAAGCCGCTCCGCGGAAACTACCTCACCTGTCGTTCAGCCTGAGCTATGTCTCTTCACGGGCCTATACCATTCGAAATACACGGGGCTACAGCATGGTCTTATCGAGCTGAAATACCCTAAAATTGAAAACTGAGACAATTTTTTTGTCAGAAATGTCACCGTAAGTGTTCTTCCGCCTTCTGCTGTAACTCGATGCGCTAAGCTCGAATCTGAAACAATTTTAGTTGCAACTCGATTTATTGATTCTCCCGTCCCAGCCGCAACACAGCCGAATCTTCTTACCGTTCTATGCATCGGAGTTAACATTGTTTAGTATGGCCATGAATAACCTTTGATGCCACTGTCTAACAGGTTTATGACATGTGGAATCTGATGACAACGCTGTGGTAAGGTCACCGGCTCCACCTTACACAACATAGTGCGCACGCTTCACGTTGATTAACAATTCTAAAATGTCGTAAAGTAATCGTTTTTGCTCGTCATTATACACGATTTGGTTTTAGCTAATTGTATTGAGAAACCACATTTATACTGCGTTGGTACGAAATTCACTTTTTTTGACTGATCTAGTCACAGACGAAACAAATCAGCAGGCAGCTACGCTTTGGTATCTGGTTTTTACAAGTTTTAATCCTGTTATGGATTTGCTTCGCCAGAACATTTTGGAATTACATTCGATCATGTTCTGGAAGCTCCTATGATATACGAGGACATCCTCACACATGGAGTGACGGCATCTCGATCCTTCTAGAATGTTCTACGGATTTCGAAGACTGATGCCATGATTATTCTAGAAGGTTCTTTGATTATATTTAAAGACGGTTGCTTACCACAACTTGAGCTACTGTTTAGTTACTGCTGAAGTGG
>JASANE010025316.1:0-19375 GCA_030248225.1 Trileptium ribeirensis | reverse complement strand
ATATCAACTCCTCACATGTACATTCCATATTCATATATAAGCCCAATAACTGCTAAAAATAAAACGATGAAGCCAAACGCCGCTACACTGTCTACAACAGAAAATAAAGCAGAGCAGTCGCCGCTGGTCAACACACATATAAACGATGATGAATCGGTTAACAACAAGCGGGCCCCTTCGAAACAGCCAACACAAAAACAACTACACCTCGTCGGCGCATAGTTTGCCCAAGAGCGGAGTTATATCGGCGCTCCAAGCGCAGAAAAGAACTAGGACTTTTGCTAATTATTTTGAACGGCCGGATAGGAGTAGGCGGCCGGGGGCGGGGTCAGATCCATGCCCTGGCTGGTCGCCTACCGATGAAAATATTTGATTTGATATATGTCCCAGATGGCCTGTTAGACGCCTTTTTCTGCGACTAAAATGGAAAATTGTGGTGGTCCAAGGGTAATGATATGGATCCTGTGCGGACCAGTTGGGAGAACGCAGGTGGCCCCGGTTTTCGACAAAATAGATAGGGCAAGACCCCAGTGGAGGTACTGAACTTGAATACCGGGGAGTTTTGGTTATTTTGGTTAAGATCGGAGACTTTGAAAATGGGTGTTTAAACGCTTACTTGGGTCGAAGTACTTACGGGTGAGCAAAAGTTGACCCAAGCGCAAAATTTTGAAGCCTTAGGGAACCCTCTTGGTATTGCGATAAGCCCATCTAGCCTGAAGTGGCAGAAAATGTAAAAAATTTTGTTCTTAAGTATGCCCTGTAAAATGACGTTACAAATAAGTTTTGTCGCTTTTCTTTCCCGTACGCTTTGATTGCTTTTTTTACTCCTTAGTTCGGTTATCCCGCAACCGCATGCCAGGATAGGTCCTCCGAGATCCTAATGAATAAAAACTCCCCCGTTTGGATTTTGGATAAAAATTTCACGTAATCCTCCAACCCATCCGGGCATGCAGTGCCACGATACATATCAACTACATGAATTATTTTAGCAACAGTATAGTCACTGCGTCATTGTGAAGGCCTACCGGGATCAACCTTGGGGCACCGAATCAATAAAACCGAAAAATGATCGTGGAAATCTCACCCCTTGTCCCCGGCCCATCCGAGTGCGCCACAGCTTTCCTACAATATATATATATAGCACATTATTACAGCAAGACATATTATGCCATCAAATTCGTCTGGGGCCGACCGGATACCATGCTTAATATCACGATTGTTCCATTTTGGTGCCAAAATCACCCCGTGTACCTCGGGCGGGTGGAGTGTGACGACACAACAGGTAACAATAATAGTACATCTTTATTTTTATAACAACGGCCAAAGGTATACAATATAATGCTCCAGTCACGCTACACCAGTAACCGATCGCCAGACGCACCCATTTTCCCGAATTTTCGACTTTAATTTGACTGATTTTCCCTATTTAAATATCTTGTTGAAATCCCTGAGTTTCGGGCTGTTACACTTAGTATTGTCTTTTATCGTGGCTCCACGCGTCTCGGTCAGTTTGGTTGTTGATTTTTGGTAGACATCAAGGAATAATGCTGTGAAACATACTCATACATACAGCAACAGGAGTGCACGTTATCATGGCCTGCCGTAGTACAGGGAATCATGTATTCCGATCTCAGTGGCATACATACAAACTATGAGACTAACTTACACAAAAGCGGATAACTTGTGCCGTAATGGGATTATGCGTATTCTTTGGAATAAACTACCAACGTAGTCTTGCTGCAAAATAGAACGTGCAGTTTGAAATTAATTGTAACAGGTGCGTTTGGTGCATATGGTCTTGCAGGTACTAAACTTTTGCTTGTCGAATTGCTATAACGTGGTACAAACCGCTCCATCGAAGTACATGTATTATAATCATTGGATTGAAAACCCTAGGTAACAGCAAACATTAATTCGTACGCTGCAGCTGCGGTTAGTTTGGTGTATTCTACAGTAGTACCATAATTATGTATACGAAACTGGTCAAAGTGAAACCTTAGTGACGGTGGCTGGAAGCCCACGATAGTCTCTTACTAATGGTGTCATTTAATTTTCGAGTGTAATTCAAAATTTAACCTTCAAGACTGTACCATTTAATATATCATATTTATTTTATATACGAATCGCTTAGTTAGTATCATTTATTTTTTGCTATTTTTTTAACTAAACTGCTAGTTTCGACCGAACGGTTACAGCGTAGTATTAAGTTTCCACCTTGCTATGCAGCGCATTTATTTAAGCTTACAGGCGTTAGTCAGTATTGGGTTGATGCGGTACGGAATACCGTGAACCTTTTCGGTCTTATCAAGGCTGGATAGGATTTACACAAACGGCCAGGGGCACCTATATTGTATTATTTTTAACGGTAGACTAAAATTACGCGTCGAAAGCTCCTTGTTGAATTCCATAGTGAGGGGATGCCGATTTTTTGTGTATTAATGTTGCAGCCACCTCCACGTATGTACCTAGGACGGAACAAGATGGCGCTCTAACTAATATCGAACCCACTTCTTTTCTTTTTGGGGTAGAAGTTACTAATATGTACGTGTAGGCATGGGCATGAGTAGCTGTGGTGTTCGACACTAACTCGGTAAGTCTATGTATTCGCTGAATGTTTATGTATCTTTTGCGACGTTCAAATTGGATATCCAAATCTGTATCTAAGACTAGTATGTTGTGGTGGTGTCGAAATAAAACATGTTGTTTCTTTTTCTGTTGTAACTTTACTTTTGTCGTCAAATCAGAAATAGAAACGATTTACTAGCTAGATGTGATCCATGACCGATTTCGACCTGTGACCTATTTTGCCCACTAAGGAATATGTATCCGTATAATTAGACAACAAATATATGTATCGTAAAAGACATAAAAATCTCTTGTTAGATCATACCAACCTTAAATGTTATAAAAACCAGTTTCTGTTTCTACGTAAACGAAACTGCTCGAAATTGTACAGCTCAGCTATCAGTAAGTTTCATCCTTAGTTTTGCTTGTCAGCAGGCGAAAACTTTCCCAGCATTTAAATAAGCCGGGCATGAATTAGGATAAGGAATTAAGATTAAGACTAGGATTAGGATTAGTAATTAGGACCTTAATCGCAATGACAGATAAATCTGGAAAAATTAACACCAAAATTAAAAAAAACGGTTAAAATATAGCGTAAAATTCAAAATATATAGTAAACTTGTGACCGACGTTGTAGATACAGTTTCGCATTGCCCAAACAACCTAGCAGATTTACACGTGTCGCCGAGGTAACACAAAACTAAGTAATAAGCGGCTATAAATGTGTCTAAAGCATTTAAAAATGGTTAAAAATTTACAGCTACTCAACATTTAAATTTCATATATCTAGGCTATACGATTACATGAATTATAGGAATTTTCTGAAAGACCTCAGAGTTGTACGCAATAGTGGCAATGAAACTTGTAATAATTGCCCGTAAACCTATTGTGGCCTGAGAAGCAGTGGAAAAACTGGAGCTTTTATGCAAAACCTGGAATTTGCGGGTCGTGCGGGCCAATAGTATTACCCGTGACTCGCAATGACCGGCGTCAGAACACTGTTTTATTGACCCGCGACCCGTCGACCAGCTTCCATCTCTGCTTCAAAATGAAATTTTGCCTGGGTTTGTCAACTTAGCACTATTCTGACTTCACAACTATAACTGGCGATCGACACAAGCATTGACGCGATGTCATGAAATAAAATGACACGCACAATTACGCAATGTAGAGTCAGTTGTAAGTATATTAATAAAAGTTCGGAACAAAGATCCGCGCAAAAACTAAGTGCCTTTTCATGTAAGTCATGACGTTAACTACATATCTTGTTTCTAATCTTATTTTGCTTAAGCTAAACCTGGGCAAACTATTAAACTTCTAACATTTGTGCTGTGGTAACTTTAGCATTTGTGCTTTTAACATTTGCCTCTCCGTTATGAGGGAACTTGACATGATCCGTACTGATACATAAACTGAGGAAACTTGTCAGAACGGAAAGGTGTGGATTTTTGCGCCACAAATCAATAATAAAATATAACAGACATAAAATGGTTTGTCCGACAGTGTAAAAAAACTGCAGAGGCTTAGCTTAGAGACAGCTTTTACTTATTGTTTAAAGGATGTTATCTAACACATACTAAAAAATTACATATCAACTTTGAGTACCAAATTTAATTAAAAAATTTCCCAATACTCTTCGTTACTAAGTATTTAGTTCTACAGTACAAAAGTTTCGTTTGTTTTGGAGGACGTATATGTTTTCTCATTTTAGGAAAAAATATATACTCCTAATTGATTTTATTAACTACAAATTAGAGATACGAACGCAGGAATAAACACAAAGCACTAGAACAAACATATTCATTTAATGTGTAAAACAAACGTGTATAACGTCAAGCTAAATATGGAATCAAAGAATTAACTTTTAAGATACCAGTACATGAATTAGGGTCCTAGTCGCACAGCATAAATTCCGATGAACAAAAGATGCTACCTGGAGACCGTTGGGTTTTGCACTATTGTTGTGAAGTATATGTTGTCTAGCGAGTTCATACAAGGGATGAATAAACGCTGCATCAAATAGCTATTTAACTCGGTTAATGGATATAGATCATCACACCTGCACATTGAAACAAATCGGAGCATATACTACAGAGCTACATATAACAGTAATATTTGAACTGATCCAGGCGCAGAAATGCTCTCAGAGTTTATCCCGTAGTTAAACTCGAGGTCGGAATAAACTCGACTGTATCGTCTGTTATAGAAACAACTCATGGAGAGAATAAAACTTGAGCCGAATAGAACCGACTGCTCCAAAAGCGATAAATGATAACCGAAAAATATACACCAGTTTTGGCCTAAAATAATGCTTTTGGCCCTCAATTTTATAGTATTGCTGACGCTAACGGAATATCGAGGATATACTAAACTAAGTATACATGTACTGCCAAAATTTAGCGAAGTGCTGCCAATTTGTGCCACATTATAATATCAGCCGACATAGCTCCGCGACTTTGACACAGAATTTGTTGTTTTGCTGTCTTATTGAGTTGCCAAAGGAATTCTTGTCTGCATAATAGGCCTGAAAGTGTAATATCTCACATCGCTGCCGTGCAGAAATTTTTACTATATCACTTGTGCAGTTAACACATTATAGATGGAAACACTAGAATTCGACTTTATTTGGTTTAAAAGTAAGGGTTGTTTTACTTCCTGCTCGTAAATGCTTTTACTATTATAAGTCGGTGGTTAAGAGCAATTAGCAGCGAAATAAATCGGAATTTCCGTCGTCCGTTCCTAAGTTACAGCCATTTCTGTAATTAAACGCTCTATTAACGTAGTAACCCAGCTAATATAATCTTCCGACAAAGTTATTTACTAAAACAGTAAACTTTATCATTATCTCTCACTGCGTATCTTTTTGAAAACGGTTTTGATTTCACGTAATAGTCTTTAAAACCTCAGTTTATATAAAAAAAATTAGTACACGTCTACCAGGGAAACCGAGTGTACATTTCAAACGGCTTCAAATGATGCCCAAAGTGCTTGAGATTATATCCTGGGTAAACCGAACAGTGAGAAAAACATACAAGGTTATAACGAATTCCAATACGAATTCATTGAATAAGTGGTTATCAGTTTCAAGAATATCCGTTTCTGCCGCCCTGAAGATGGCTTTAAACGATACTCATCCAAATGCTAAAACGTCAATTTCCTAATATTGAACGACTTCTGTTATAGATTTCTTATGTTGTGGTGACATCATTTTCCAGTCATATGTAACATAAAGACATTCAAAATATATTTGGTCCCGATGCGTTGCAAGTGTTTCCGACAAGTCGCATGGCACCTGCGTTACCGTACTCATACCTAGCTACGGCTATCCTATCCTTGATATCGGACACACAGTGCACACCACTATACATTAAATACATATATTATCATTATACGCGACACACCTTTTGGTACATGTGGGCGATTTTTAAATAATGTCAAAATCAAAAAATTTGGCTTGCCTGAAAGTATGTACAATTGAATATAGTTTTAGTTTTAGCCCGAACCACATACCTTTCTCCGAGAAGTATATATATATGCCACAGAAGTACAAACTGCACTAGAATTAGCTGCTGCAATCGCCTGATGTGGTGTAAATATCTTGACTGGTAGCCTTTTCTTAAAACCAGTAACTGAATCCGTATTTTTCTCAGCCGCATAAATGGAACCGTGTTGAACCTTGTAATTAATCTTTTAACGGGATTAGTTTTCTACAACGAATTTTCATTTCGCTTTAAATATGGCCATAAGTATTGAAGAGTTCCACG
The DNA here is from genome assembly GCA_030248225.1 of Trileptium ribeirensis. Lineage (NCBI taxonomy): Eukaryota > Metazoa > Nematoda > Enoplea > Enoplida > Thoracostomopsidae > Trileptium > Trileptium ribeirensis. The sequence continues at coordinate 13,046 of JASANE010025316.1, read as the reverse complement.
CTTTATTCAATTGAAAAAAAGACTCCAGCTTTCGGGTTCCAAAATGTTTCTATATAAGTACGCTGAGATGGTGCAGTATAGCATAGTGTATATTTCACTGGCTTACAAAATAAGAAAATAATGTATCTTCTTTACGGCTGAACAAAAATCTAAGAAACAAGTTATACCACAAAATGTGAATGACTACGACTGCATTAAAAGTCTGACGCAAAGCTTGACGCATTTTTAATGATTACCTCTTTACTTGATTGATACCCATCAACATAACTTCCGTTGGCTGTATCAACATGCCAGACGAACGGTGGTTGCTATGGCACCTGCTAAGGCGATATAGATTACATTCCAAAATTTATCCGAAAACTAAATTTATTATCGTTTGCAGACATATAAAATGAAACCGACCACACAAATGCTAGAAACATATTGAAATTTTACAAACACCACAGGCATTTATAACTTACAACGTAGGTTTAGATGAGTTATTACCGTATCATTTCAGGGAATCATTGCACCTGAACTATCGCCTGTACATAGATTATTTCTCATCACATGAAGATGTGCTCAGGGGCGCAGCACGCGGGAGGGACGGGGACTGGTCCACACAAGTTACCGCAGTGGTGGGACCTCTACAGTGAGGTCTTCCCCATTTATTGTGAAGTTTTTGTATTTCTTTTCTGATATCTTTATTTCAGAAATTTACTTATATACCGAGTGGATAGAACTTTAACTATATCTTTATTATAGAAAAAAATTAATAAGTAACAGGGGCGCACCAAGACGGAGTGGGAAGGGTTGCGGGGCGCCGTCTTACGCTTTTCGGTAAAAATCGATAAAAATATGTAGGATTTTTTCCTTATGGTGTCCGCCATTTTCCCTTACGCCCTATTTTGAGTCCCCCCACTTTCGAACAGCGTGCTGCGCCGCTGGATGCGCTGGTATATATCTTAGATGTAGATAGACCCCTCGAGCCATATTTACAGCCACACCTACAGGCTCCGCACTATCAGCCCCCACCGTGCACCGAAACCGCACGGAAAATTTTTTTGCAAAAGCTAACATAAATTGCGGTAAAATTGGCAAAAAATAGGGCAAAATTGGTAAAAACCTATAAGGTTCTTGCGGCTGGGGGCCCGTCGGCATCTCCCCGACGGTGACCATCCACCGACAGTCTACCCACCCGCCCCTCCCCCTAAGCGGACGGACCTTCGACATTTATGTCATATTCACAGTTACATAGCAATATTTATGGAGTAAAGTTTATCATGTTCATTTGTGAACTCTCACCTCCATGCGGTAAATGCTAGGTGTACGGTCATCCTTCTTTCGCCCTTTAACCTGTTGTAGTAATTTTTGCAATTAGTGTAAAAATTTAATTACATAAATACATGTGCCGCTAAAATTGATTCCTTTCTTGCATGTTGCGCAGTGGCCGGCTGCTACACGAGGTTTCTTAGTACATTTTGTGCTTCTCCCTCAGTCATAACAGGCGAAGCCAGTATGGCATCACTTATCATGACATGTTATATTGTATATACATCGTTAAATTTCTCATTGCACTAAATTCTCAATAAAAGCTCTCACTTGATGTCCAAACACAGCTAGCGTCCATCCACCATGTTGAGTTGAACTCGCGAATAGCTTCAGCAATAGCTAGTGGTTTGTATTCCATCGGTAACTATCTAGAGAAGTTACGTACGATGGCTAAATGGAAAAGTTTAATTTTCGCACATTAATGAACTTTGAAAATTTTCTTTCAAGCGACTGTACCTCATCACTTGTTAATCCTAAATCGACTATTGTTAAACTATCAGTTGTAGAGTTGAATTGTTTTTAGAACGGCAATACGACATTGCGTATGGCTTCCTAAAATTGGAAATGCGGTCATTATCATTAAAATCTGACTTTACGATTTGGTTGTATTTTATATCACCAGCTAATACGCCACACATATCTTACCCTGCCATCGTAGCACTATTTTATTATCTGTTCAGCAGTTATGTTTGTGTTTTCGCCAGTATATGTTTCTGTGCAATCAACGATTCGCCACACACACATCGCGACTAGGAAAAGTCAGTCGGACGCGTCAGGATGGTTAGGCCTCCTACGAACTATGAACATGTATCACTGGGGTGCTAGTAAGTCTCATACAGTCCTACGACCTATGAACATGTATCACTGGGGTGCTAGTAAGTGTCATAGCCTCCTACAAAGTATGAGCATGTACCACTGTGGTGCTAGTAAGTGTCATACCCTCCTACAAACTATGATTATGTATCACTGGGGTGCTACTAAGTGTCATACCTTTCCCTTGTACATTGTTGCTGCTACTAAGCACCGTGCTTTGTTGATTGTAATTAAGACCAGATTTTGCTACAGAGTTACACTATTCAGCGAGAACTGGACCATTGCTCTTCAGTTCAAATGTTAGAACAGGGCTTGCATGGGCATAGATAAATCTTTTTACTTGAACGTAAAGGACTCGAATTAATTTCTTAATGCTTTCATTATTGTGGAATCCAGCAGGTGTAGCTATCCATTACGAAGCGTAATGAGCCCATATTCGTGTGGAAACATGACTCTGATAGCCCTAACACGTGAATATCGAAGTGAATTAATGCTTGATTTTTACACTGTGATAATAAGGTTTATAAGTTATCATGTGTGCACCTTCTGGAAGTATCGTCTCCAATGCCCGCAACAGTATCGTGCAAACAGTGTAATTTTCGAATCCTCAGCGACTTCTCGACAATAAATTGCGATCTCTCTATAGATATAACGATGTGTTTGTAATGCTGATTTCTAAGAATAGCATCATGCACCATAGATAACAGCAGTTTTTTGTAAATTACACACATTTCAAATGAATTTATTGAAACCTAGATGTGAGTTCATTATTGTAAAGTCCTGTTATAACGAGCTGCTACTTTCACGCTATAATATCGGTGTGACCTTTCTTATGCCTCTCCAAGAAAAGTTGTCCTTAAAGTATGATCATGAGAACTAATCAAATTTTAATATTTTGAAAGATGTTTTGCAAGGCATTAATTTCCCGTTAAAGGCTTTTAGGGTTAACCTTTACCTTTTGCCTACAATTTAGAAATTTCGGAAAACATACACGGTGCACCGCATGCCTACGTCAAATTTGCCGCAAGATGCGCTCACAAAGGTAAAGACTAAAAAATTAGGTATTCTTGATTTCTATATGTATATAAGTATACATAATGCGGCGTTCACGTTATAATGTCCCCGCTGTTTGGAACTTTTGACCCCCTGTAGTAGCGACCCTACCGTATGGACAGTCAGGGTGACACCCATACTGTAAATCAAATGCCGAGAGTGTACGACACACCCTTAGCTACTAAATTTTTTCTAGACAGTGTCGTACACACTCTTAGCTACCAATTTAGCGCGGATTAACTATAACGGACACCGTCTGTAGCTAATGCGGTTTATTAGTCAACTGTCCTGCGGAGTTTTTCCTAAATTCTCGATATTTGTATCTAGCCCATATGAACATTGCTTATATAATTCCGAAAACTGTCAATAAAACTGCCAGAAGACACGGTGTGCCTGACACTGTCGGCAAGTGGTAATGCGCGTAACTAGCTACCGTTGAAAAAATTTATTAAAAACATGGGGGTGTCTAAGACACCCTGTTATCAACAGTGTGTCTGACACTGTGAGGGGTACGTAGGTTCCAAACGTTGGGGACATTATAACGTGAACGCCGCATAATTTGCAGTCAAATACGCTCCCTCCGAATCAAATTTGTTGGCATAGAAACAAATATTCTCAGCTTAAAACAACGATTTTTGGCAGTATTAATACTGCATAGTTAAAATTCTAATACCAAACACTTGCATCAATAAAAATTCAACTAGAGGCGACCAATTTAGATTTTTGATAGTTTCTTACTTTTATACAAATCAGAATATGAACCCCGATTTATAGCCTGATCCCTTACTTAGCAGGTCAACTGGGCTCGTGTAATCCTCGGAAAAGCCAAAAACTATTGGATTTTACATTTCAAATAGAAACTACCATAAGTCGCATCACATTCTCAAAAATGATGTGAGCTAGCTAAGTTCTCCATTTTTAAGTTGAGCGTAACTTTGTGGAGTGTATGTGGGGGGCCTGGAGTTTTAAATAGCGTTGTCACTACAACATATCCCGCGTTGCAGCTTGCTTACGGTTATATATAATGCGCAAGTAAACCTAAACGGACCATCCATAAGGCTGCCATCCTATTTTGTAATTTCTCATAAAAACTCTTAAAAGCTTTTTAGTCATACGAAATTCGAGACAAAGCTATTCAGAAATATGCTGTCCCGTGATTGAAATATAGTCATTTTTGTACATAATATAGCGTGTAGCGTAAAACAAAGTATCGTACAGTGTAACAAAACCGTTCCAGCCTGTTACGTTGGCCCAAGCTCTCATCAAGGTTCGCCACGAACTCAAAATAGACCGAAAGGCTGATAATCCGCACCCCGACGCGCTCCGATCTAATACCTCATTGTATCAACCCGACCCCTGTAGCGCCATGGATTTGTATTGCTCGCTTTTAACCTTGCCTATTTTGTCAATTTGTGTACCATATTCTTTTATGTGTGCGATCCTGTTTTTCGTATTATTCTGTTTATCCGTTGTATATGTCACGTTTTATATCGGCACAAATATTGAATTAAGGAGACGGGAAGTTACGGGGATAGAACCGATAGTAGGAAAATTTTAGGATATTTAGAGACTTCGACCAGGTCTGAATTTCTTGGGTACATTCCTAAGCACGTAAGATCAAAATTACGACCGTCCGGGAATAGGAGGCCTCTCGGCCGCTTGTCATGCATCGAACGGCAGTGGCTGTTCGCCAAATGACGAACGGCACGAACACCGAAATTCGCTGGGCAGTAGTGAAATACTAAAATGTTAATTTTACCTAGCTTTACCAAAACTTCTCTCCATGGTTTTAAGCTTAAAGGAAAACAACGGCAAACGCGAAAACAAGAAATTCGGATTTTCATAAACAGGTGAACCGGACGCGGCTTCAACGAGCCGTAGCCGGTTACTGCTCCTAAATTCGAGATTGTGTCCCGAGTACTTCTCCGCGCAAAATTTAATGGGCTTTTCAACGAGGTCTGGTAAAACAAATTCATCTGATAGGTTGTCGGATTATATTAACAATATCATCTCTTACTCGTCAAAACAACTGCTGCTTACGCTAAGTACGGTTGTTGTCATCATTTGATCGCATCGCTTTTCTACGTCGCAAATCTCTTTTGGTCCTTAATGTCTTCCCAAATCCAGGGCAAACCTTAGCCCGTTCCGTCTCTGACCCTAACGTACCTTGTCTTACTTGCTACGGCTGCAATACGAACCGATTCGGGCCAAATCGCCTCCAAATTAACGCCATAATCGAGCTTATAACTCTTAACGATTTTCTATGGAAGGCCCTAAATAGGCCCTTTGGGTATCATTGGGTTGATTCGTAGAATCTACAACTCAAGAGCATCATTGTTTCACATTTTGTCTCGTCGTCGATACGTGAGTAACGTCGAAAACCTACTTATGGTTTTCATTTTGCTACGACCATTCGATCAGGAGTGCTCCTATTGTTCCATTCTGTTTCAGGAGTAACTCCGGTGAGAGTTTAATACATCATCCTGTAGCCCAGACATCAAGTATTCCAACGAGTCCTGGCGGGTCTTTATCGGCCCAGAGGTTCATCTGTCTGCTATAACGCGCCCCCTATCGTGCATGTCATTTGCTATTGTATACTATAGGAGTTAACATTTGAATTTCTTTCATTTTGTAAAATAGTATTATTTTTCTGCTAGCTCTAAATATTGGCATGCGACCCCTTATTCGACTGGCCTATTTTTGGCGAACACAACTATATGCGGCGGGTCTCAGTCCGATCCTTCGTCGACCCACAGCAACTCGCTAAAATACGACTCAAAATTGCGTAAGTCTAATAATGGGCACAAAACTTTGAAAATTTTATCCCCAACTCGAAAGTCTGCAAATTGTCCCTCATTGTGTTCACCTTGCCGAGACAACTTCAACCATGCCCAGCGGGTCTCCGTCCGCCTTATCGTTAACTCGCGACAGACAGCGATGTCGCCCCTACCTTCGTGAAAACTTTCTCTATTCTCACAATTTTAACTGTTTATCAAATCCCACCCATGGGACAGGGGTATTACACCTCATTCGAGTCACCCTGTCAAAGCAAATTCAATGATAGCCCTGGGGCATCATTTCGCCATTCCATTAGGCCGGGGGAGCTCGCTAAAACTCTCGATTTTAATACATGTAAATTGACTCGAGTGTGTCAGGACCTACTTTTTAGCCTAACAGCCTGTTCTTGGAGCCCGTTCTTCGTCCTGGGAACAAATTTGACCCCAGTTCACTGAAATTCTCCCGGGAACCCCTTGCCCCCAGACTCTTCTCATGCCCCGTTCTTTTCTTTTTGTTTTCTTTACTGCCTCTTTCTAGCCGACCTTTTAGGTCGCTCTTTTGTTTTTCCGTGTCGTGCTGTCGTCTCGCTTTGTTTCTCTTCTTTGTCTGGCCGTCTCCTTATTTTCTCTGTCGTTCTCTTCTTTGCTTTCTTTTTTCTCTCTCTCTTTTGTCCCTCATCCATGTCTGCCTCTTACTTTTAACCAAAATAGTAATTAAAATATTATAATAATCATAATAATAATTAGTAATACTTAATATATATGTAGATACATTGACAATGCAAACAAAAGACCCCGAATAGACATATACATTTATATAATTATTACATATAAGTATACATGAAATAAACACAAATTAGGACTAAATTTCGTAAGTTTTAGGAATTTGAGTTATACACTAGTATATAGGTATATAGAGGGAAGGCGGGAAAATTTGGAGTCCCGCTATGACAACGGTGGCTCCCGTGCGGGGCAGCCTTTCGGTAGCTGGTTCCTCAGGGGATACCCCATCCCTGGCCCTCAGGAGGGTCCCGTCCTGCGGTGCGTTCACCCTTGCGGTGCCCCCAAAGCGGCCGTAGTTTCGTGAAAATTTGAAATCAAGATAAATACAGACACCCAGACCGATAGGTAAGTGTGTAATGTTTACCTGTGATGACGGTAGTTGCGCGGGGATGTCAACCAAACAGTCCATCCATCGGGCATGAAAACATCGAAATGCGGACATGGACGGCGAAGAACAAAGGGGGATAGAATAAATACATATCTCAGACGAAAAGATAAACGTGCAATGTCTGCACGTAAGCGCGTGGGTTTAATACGAGATCGGTAGCCGAATTGGGGTCGAGGTTCACGATTAGGAATCCAATTTAGTACTGTTAACAATTTAATATTTTAATTATCTTCATACAAATAAATGATATTTTACACAAATGTTTTGCTTTGATTCTGCTAACGTCTGGCTGTCAGACATAAACAAGAGATTAGGATCCAAGAAACAAATAAAATTTTGACTGAAAATTTTACCCTTCGCCCCAGATTTGCAGGTGCAAATATTTTGTTGTCCCGTTCTCTCTAACGGGACAAAATGAGGGGCGACGGAAATCGCCTCCGATTGGACGGCGACTAAAATTTGTACAGTTTGGCAGCGACAAAATTGTTGAGGTTAGTACCAACTCTTCAAAAATACGAACCACTTGGACTTCGACGCCACGGAGTTCGGTCGACTTTACTGACCAGCTCCGTGGTTAACTTAGCTAGTTTAATAGTCGTGTTTTCTATTCGTTTTCGCGTGATGGATTGGATGTTCGTCGGAAGAATCCACGTCGGCGTTTAGTGCCACGTGAACATTTAGTAACTGGTGCTCCCCGCCAGGATCGACGATGTAAATATGGGTGTGGGAAGCTATGACAACAAGAAGGGGGTTTAATTTCCCCGAGGTTAGGTACGTAAGTAGGTTACCATCGCCTTAAAATGTTCAAGTTTGAATGTAACAACGAGATGTTCCTTGAGTTGACTTTTCCGTCCGCCGTAAGGCACCCCCTTTCGTTCTAGAATTGCTACACCAAATGAGTCCTGGAATTGCCAAGATCTAATCAGGGTCCTCGTGCAAAACTTGAGATGCAATATTTTGGTCGAAGTTTTTTGGTTCCCCGTGATCATAGGTAGAACATAAAACCAACTTTTGGATGTCACAGATCCAAACTTTCAAGCTTTTTGAGCTGAGTTAGGATGTCAGAGAACTGTTCCTTGAGCTGATCACGGTTACAAATTTAATGGGAAACTCACTGTACTTGAAAAACCAGCTGCTGGGATTATTGGGATTTTGAAACGCGTATAAAATTTACTAATCTTAGTAGAACATTCGGCGCCCGGACCGCGGCCGGGGCCGAACGAATCACGTTTTTTCGGTAAATGGCTTGGGCCTTTCCAGGCCCTACTCTGCCCTGGCTGGGTAAATTTAAAATTACTTGTAAGCGACTTAAGAAAATTTGTGTATTAGGGCCCGGCGTTCGAGCCGAAGCATGACTCCCGACCAGGGTCAATACACAAATTTTTGGATTGGTTATTCTTGAGAAAATCACTTTGAAAATTGACTGGGGTGCTTCAGCACTGGACGTTTATTGCGACCTTCATCGGATTTGTTTCATGGCTTTCTCTTTGTATGATAAATATTATGCAATGTGTTACTCGTTTATATATGCTTTGTGACCAATTTTTTTGTTTGTGTTAAGCACAACTTCTGATTGTTTATGACTCAATTTCCTTAGCTCAGAGTAACTTTCGGCTGCTTAAGTGATTTTAATACCGACCAGAGAATAGCTAAATTACCCGGTCCCAGCTCACAAATTACACCGGGATCATACAGTAATCCATAGTTATGCATTATTTCACGGACATTAGTAAACTCACCAGGCATCGCGCCTGAATGCTGCGATTTCCAAATGCATACTTGGTTCTGACGTGGCTCAAACCCCTTCATTATGCAAACACCACGCTAAATGGTCGCCCCCAGGGTGACATTGAGTTTTATTTTGAACTTGTTCGCCCCTTTTGTGTTTTCCTCCTGGAATCCTTAACACATTTGGATACTAACCAATATCTTACACAGGACCCGTAACGGGCGTCGCTTGTCTCTTCGAAATTGGTGAAACCTCTCCCTATCATAATCACAGAACAGACCGGAAGCACAGTGTTCGGCTCGTACTGATTGTTTTTGTATCGAGATTTGTCACACTGTGCATATTGAAAATTTCCTATGATATCACACTTTACTAGGACTGCGTAATGGCTCGCTTACGTTAAGTATTGTGCAGTTTGACTTAGGTTTGTCCAACAGTTAGCCTAGACTTTTGGGACAAAATTATAGTTTTAGCTGGTCATGGCACTATTTCTAGCCTTAACTTCGAGATACCTGTACGTTACCAGTACTGTGTATGTGACCTTAAGTAGGTGTAAAATCATTTCAATCACGGCGATTTTCTCTATTCTACACTGGGTTCTGCAAACTACTAAAATTGCACCTGCGGGCACTGAACTTGCCTGGAGAAGTCGCTCTAATTTATCTCCCACCAGTTGAACTGGGGAAACACCGAAATATTTTAACTGCCAGAACACATCAAATACTTATGTACACTTAGCGATTAATTGCGATCTTACATGTCTGGAATGGGAGAGATTTGAGCGATTTTTAGCTTAAGTATGAAAATATTCGCTCGCTTTTAAACTATTAGCATATATGCTCATAGGGGGATTATCTCGCTGAGGCGTCGGAGTCCTTCCCACCTGGTGCGTGAGGCCCCGAACCCCTGTCAAGTTGCCCGACTTTCACTCAAAGCGTCGCGGGCGCTGAACCGATAGGCGGGGCCAAAGGCGGTGCACCTCCCTCGCGCGGACGGGATGAATCGATTTAGAGTTCGAAAGCTGGCCCTTTCTCCTTGCCCGAAGGCTCGGCGTGCTGCCTACGACCAACCTCGGACCTGGTGCGTGTGTGACCATCAGTAAGAACTATCGAATTTCAAGTCGCATAGGAAGGTGCTGGTACCTGGGAAAGAACTGTGGGAGGCAAAATTTATACGTTGGTCTCTTCTCCACCTATCTGTAGAACCCCTACAGCGATGTTAACTTGGAAAACTTTACACCGAGGCTATGACCTTCAGAAAATAGGTAAACCATTTGAAATTAATTTGTTATATTTCCATATTGTGCAATGTTTCGAGAATGTCTTCATCGCAAAAGCAAACTAACTTCTATTTGAGCTCTGAACCCACCGTCTATCACAAGCAATTGCTTCTAAATATTTGAATTTCTGTACTTCCCCCAGCTGTGTTCCTTGTACGCAGATAATTAGGCTGTCTTCATAAGATATGAGTTGTTAGATAGATACGGGTTGGTTGATGGTGAATTGTTATTACAGCGGTAAGAGTTGTATTGTACAGCCAACTCCAATCTTGAATTTTTTGAAATTTTATCATTTACTGACACATATATGGGGTTTTTCAAATTGTACATTTCATAATGTGTTGGTACATAGGCAGCATTCTGAGCATTAGGTACGTATATGTTGTGAGATTATAATTTACATTTAAAGATTTCAGTTGATTTCTGTCTTCAATCGGTGTATAATATTCACAATTTGAATGCACCAGGCATAAAATATTTTTTGTTCTGAACTTTTCCTATTAAAGGTATTTCTAGTAAAATAGATATATTAATATTAAAGTAAATTTTTTTGGTTGGTACAGTTAATTTTACAAATTTAATATAATAGCTTAACGTAAGACTGATCACAGTAATGAAGGGTCAAATTTTTATTGACTACAATAGGAAAAACTGTAGTTGATGTGGCTTGCAGTTTATCATTCTAAGGCCAGTAATTTAATAGTGGTACTAGGAAACTCGCCGTTATGCGTCTCTGCTACTTTGTCGATGTCAAAGGATTTAATCTGTCGCTCTCAAAACATTTATTTTGTGCGACTGAGCAGTTGCAAATCCGAGTCGATGATAGAGTTTTGGGATAAATCGGTTCAGTCGCCGCTTGTGAGCATGGACGAAGAAAGCGTTTCGTGAGGACCTGAAGCTTTTCACGCACAAGGGTTTCTTATACAAAAGACTGAGAAACTGGAGCGCTCAAACGCGTAATCTATTGAAAGCAATCAGAAGGCACAATTGCTAAAACCAAGGCACCGCGTGCAATGCCGGACACAGATGTGCATAATGATATACGAAATTTTCAAATATAAAAATAGACGCTGGCACGAAACGAATTCTAGGAAATCGTTCTACTAAGGTTATAGGGTATTGTGACATATGAACAATAAATCTCGAAACGGGAAAATAAACCCCCATTCACTCTGTCCTCTTCCTGACTTACAACCTTTGATCCGGGACAGCGATAGCTGGTCCCCTTCCGCGAGACGAAAGATGTCTACGCGGGTCCTCCGTCGGTCGCATTCCATCCCAAACGCCAGTCGAGAAAACAAAAACACGAAAGAGCAATAAAAGCTGCGAAACAATACAATAAATCCAAGCGTAGGAGCCGGTCAGTAAAGTCGACCGAACTCCGCGCTGCCGAAGTCAAACTGATTCGAAGAGACGACGCGGTAGTCGTCGCTTCAAAATTTTCTGCTATGTTGAAGCATGGCGATTTTGTCGCCATCCAATCGGCGACGTTCTCTTGACGCCCACTTTTTCGATGTCAAACCCGGGCGCCCAATCGAAAAATTCCCCAACTTTTATTTTTGACAGCTATCGTAAACCCTGGGACCCCGTTAGAGAGAGTCGGCTTCAATCGAAATCGCCGACATCAAATTTGAACCCTCCGATTACTCGGAGGTCGACCATCTGCGAGTTTTCTCCCAAAATCTCCGATTTTAGCCCATCTGTACCCCCAAAGTTCATGTCAGAAACTTATCCAAAACCCATTACTCAGATCTTTTAAACCCCTTGCATAATCTAGCTTGGTGGTTACCCCCAGATGTCCCACGAAATCGATTAAATCACGCGTCAGATTTAAAATTTCAAACCCAAGTTTGGTACGTAAATACGCTCGAAGTACGCTGGAATCTGTCTTCTTCGCCTCCTTGCCCTCATTCATCAAATTTTCCCCCAGCTAACTCGCCGATTTAAAGCCAAATTTCTGCTATTTAGCGAGTTAGCTGCCTCATCCATCACCTAATTAAGCTTATTTGGAGGGCATCTGGGGCTAAATTTTATCGCCCTACCCATGGATAAACGTGCAAACATTACATTACAAAATAAAGCCAAACATTCCTAGCATTCTCAACATTCCTAGCTAGATTTCAAATGTCCCGACAGGGCGTCTTCGGACGTCCCGAAGGGGGGAACCTAAGAGGGGACTGAGCTGATTTCGCGGTCGTGGGTGCAGCCCATTCCGATGTATCCGTCAACCTATCGGGGGTCCTATTCAGGAACTCCCAGGACCCATGAGAGGGCCCTAAACCTACCCCCCGTCTGTCCTATTCCTAGGCGTCCAGTCCGTCCGTAAAACTCACGAATTTAATGTCGTTTTGTACGTTTTGTCCTCACGCATCCCGTTTTTTGTCAGTTTCCTATATGTTACATATATATATATATATATATATATATATATATATATACATATATACAAATACATACATATCTATACACATACACATACACTACTCATGAGCACACATTACACATGAGACACACAGGCGACCTGAGCGACAGAAAGGTCGCTCGAGTCCACACTAGAAACATGCAGAACCACAACAACAACAACAACAACAACACAGCGACAACGACAACAACAACAACACACACACATACACACACACACAGGGCGACAGCAGCGACGACAACCGACCAAAGAAGTCGGTTAGAGAGAGTGGAAAGAAAAAGAAAAAGAAGACGGAAAAGAAAGGGCAGGGGAAGGGAGTCGGGACAGGGGGTTCCCGAGGGAATTTCGAGGGGCTGGGGCGGAATTCGGTCCCAGGACGAAGAACGGGGCCGAACGATACCAAACATGAGGGGGGTAGACGCAGTGGCGGGTCGGGACCCAGTTTTGGGTTCCGACATGTATTAGCATGCAGGGTTTCGAGCTGGTGTCGT